>NDXB01009102.1:8627-33375 GCA_002631895.1 Agapornis roseicollis
TTTTTTTTGGCATTATTTCTGTCACAGGAAAGGTATCATTTTTCCCTATAATATATTAGCAACTTAGCAAGGATGCTCTCCTTCAGCCCTTCTCTGCACTAAAAAAATAATGTGCATGATGTGATCATTGTAAGGGTGAAAATTTAACATTTCAGGATCAATTGTTTTTCATGTATTATTTTAAATCCCTATATCTGCATGATGAAATAAAATGGCTTTAAGTAGGCTAGGTTTTCAGATAACTAATTTCTGTCTCTCACAGAAAGCATTTTTTTCAAGGTAGCCTGAAGTATCTTCTACTTTTGCCCTTTAAAACCTTTGCTTTCTGGATTTTATTGAATGGCAATCATGAAGAATTTGAATAAAAAAATCAATTAACATTTTTGCTATCTTGTCTTCACCAGAAATTGTTTAAAACTCATTTACTCAGATTTTGTATTATATTCCATTCCTGCACCTCTTCTCCTCGACTCTCTGAAGTGTGCATCACTTCAACTTTTTCAAAAGCTCTCAGTTCATAGTTTTGACTGCCTGGAAAAGACAATGCCTTGAAAAGCTTTTATTTGTTTTTTTATTTCATTAATTTGAAATATGGACTCTGGCTCAGGGTCATTTGTTTAGAAGGATTATTATACAGGTTCTTGTTTCCATTGCCTACTAGCAAAACTTGTTTTGATGTGAGACCAGTGTACTGCAGTATCAACTGTTGAGAATCTTTTTGAAGATTACATTGCTAGTTTTTCAATCTTAATTACTGTCTTTGCATTACTCTCCTCAATCTTTCCCATGAAGTACTGTGAAAATATTTACTTAAAAATTTACATTTACAGAAAATAATGGTTGTCTCAAAAAAGCATATATTTTTAGACAGGAAAAAAAATCTTAAGTTGTTGTATCTCTTGTCTATTCCCAGGTTTATACTGGGTCTTCGTTGTAGAACAAGGTTCTATTTTTCCACAGGCTTGTCTCACTACAGAAACAACAAAAATTAGTACAATAAACTGTTTGTATTTTGTGATAAGATAAAGACCTTTTCCTGAAGTTTTGTTCTGGAGGGGGAAATATTTTGCACTGATGATAACTTGCTGTGAGCCATTTCAGTATTTTCCTTCATCTGAACCCAGCTGTAGGGGTCTATTTAGATTTATTATGGAACCTAATTAACTCTCAACTTCTTTGAAATAAGAAACTTGTGCTCACACTCGTATCAGTTTCACCAGCAAAACATAGGAAACTGGGCATTTTTCTGCTCTTAGCCTATGAACTGCTTTTTTACAAGCCAATCGACATTTGACATGGAGAATAGTGAAAAAGTTATTAAGATTATTTTTATTCCTGTTAATCCTGTGTGTACATTGTGATCTATACTGGATCTGCACTCAGTACAGAAGACAATGAATACAATGTTAATGTTCTATTTTCCTTGTGCATAAAACACATTTCTTTCCCTTTACCACCCACTGACCTAGACTGTAAAGAGCAAACATTTTTGTTTCTGGTGGAAATGCTTCCCTGGGTAGGCATGCTTTCCAAAATGATTTTGGTACTGTTCTCGAATACTAATGCACAAAGTCCGGACTCAATAAGTTTGTGATGGTTAGAAGTAATTTCCATGAAGAAATATTGCTGTGGACATTTAACTTTTGAAACAACAGCAAAAAAAACTTCAGAGAAAATTTTGTGGTTTCTTGAAAACAAAAAACCTTAAATGTATACACGATACTATTTTATTTTTTATTTTTGGCATTCAGCTGTGATATGGTATGCACTCAATGTGGTTTTGTAGCATAACATATTAGAAAAAAGGTCTAACTTGTTATTTTCTATGCAGACCGAAAAGCCGCTTAAGCAGGATTTGCTCTGATTTCTCTCCAATTAAAATAGAATGTAAATAGCTGAAAGTTCTTAAATAATGTAAACAGTAACAGTAAGGGTACTATTAAAAAGTATCTGGCTGTAATTTTAGCTTTTAAAACTCTGTTTTTAATTTTTTCCTGCATACCACTGGCAAAAAAGAAAGTTTATAAGGACAAATTACAAAAATGCAGTGGAAATATGAGAAGATATCTTTTACTATCTTTTGCCTTATATTTTTAGCTTAATTCCCAACTTCATCAAGACAACTCCTATCCAGTAATTAACAATCTCAGCCCTATCTTTAGTTACTTTATGTAATGACTTTCTTACTTTAAAACCTAACAAGCAGTGAAGCTTTCTGTAAGCTGCTTACTAGTGTAAATGACCATACAATGCATTCTAGATCTCTCTTGGAGAAAAAGTGATCCCATTGTTCCTCAGTTGGTGGGACCTAGAACAGCAATATCCAAGTCAGCATCCGTAGAATGCCAGTGACACATAATAAAGCCGTCTTTTGTGTTTGCTATATTTATTATTGTCTGAAAATATGGTAAAACATTTTCATTTCGCACACTTCTTAACTGACCTAGGTAAGGAAGAGATTTCAGGAATGGAGTGATAAAAGACAAGGACTCATTTATGCACTGACTTAATAAGTAAGTAAGTCAGCTCTTTCCACTGTCAAGGTTATTCCAGGAGTTGTATTCATATTTAGAGGTGACTGTAGAGTGGAAAGGTGCTTCCTGAACTTAGAGTTTTCATAATCCTTACTTCTTCTGTAAAAGCAATTAAAAAATTTTGTTAGTCCTTTATGATTGCAGTTTTGTCAAAAGTGCTATTAACTGTCTGCAGTCTCAAAACTGTAAAAATTAAGGCTATTAAGGTCAATCTTGAGGAAGAAGAAAAGCCAAGATTGCTAGTAGGAGAAAATAATCTGTTACAAAAGTTTTATTCTAACCTTCTATAATGGCCTGCAGAAATAACAATTGATTCTGCTCACAGTATTTTTTGTAACTAGTGACCACTTAAAAATTTTGAAACAGGAAAACTCCCCCATTGTGGCTGAAAATGTCACTTCTAGCAGTCTGAGTTCTTATGTGAAAAGATATTAATACTTATTGCTGGAGCTCTTTGTTAAAAATAATGGGCAAAGTTTTTCTGTATATGCATGTGGAGATCTGATTGGTACCAGAGAGACCCAGGTTCTGTAAAAGATAAAATTCAGCCCGTAAATGGCTGTCTTCCTTCAGTTACCTGCCATGTACAGGCACAGCAAAAAGAGAGATAAAACTGTGGAAAAAAGTCTTTTCAGTCCTTTAAGGTTATGTTTAAATTGTGTTTATTGTATAACATGAAGGAAATCTTCAGAATTTAAATATATATATCAGTATGGTTGATACCAGAATTTTTCATTCCTAGTTTTAAAATTACTGACATTTTGAGCAACTATATGCAGCTATTTCTTTTCTTTTAAGTCTTTTTCCATAACGGCTTAAAGGACAAGGGAGAAGTTTTTAAGTTCAGTCAGACTAGAGAAAAAAAATTAAAAAATAAAATGGCATTTGTGATATTTTATATTCTTTCTTTTGGATGCACAGGGATGTACTCAGACATTCCACTATTATGCTGACAATATTCAAAGATGACTTAGACATTTCTCTAACAATAAGGATGGGTATGCACTGCTTGAATCTTCCAGTTTAGGCGGTCTGTTCCAACAGAATAAGAATTGAATTCTTAAAAATCTTCAAAAAAGTTAGTCTTATAGCATCCACATTTGTGAGGTCTCCTATCCAGCTCAGTAATGCATGCTGCCTGTGTGGCACATGATTGCCCATAAGACAATCAAATATTTGAAGAACGTTTTAATAATGATAGGTAAGGTTAAGATCAAGGGTTTCTTTTAAGGGTCGTTCCACTTTGTGATCCCTATTTTTACTGATTTCCTGATTATATGGTCTTTGAAAATAAGTTCCTTGCAGCAGAGATATGAACTTTTTAATGTGCTCAATAGAAAACTTGGGATGTGGGTCAAATAACTACTAATGCCATATTACATTCTTCCTTCTATGTTCTGGACTGTAATCCCACTCATTGGCCACGTGCACCAATTTTGTAAATTCAGTATTATGTTTAAATCCCAGTGAGATTACTCGAATTATTCAAACATAAATCTTTCTAGGATAGGGGCCTAAGGCTATGTAGTCCCAGGGCAGGAAAACTTTTTAGCTTGTCTTCTACAGGGCCAAGCACATTGTCAGACATAACCAATAAATAATACTGTGGAAATATCATTATCTGAATCACAAGTCTATTTTTGCAAAAATATCATGTTCCCTAGTGGTTGAAATGTTATTCCAGGCTAGATCAATCTTGAGTTCGTATTTCAACATTACCTATCATAGCATAGCCGAGTACTGTGTAATTCATCCAGTGGATTCCTATTCATCACTAACAACAGCATAGGCTTTTTTCAGGAAAAGACTAAAGATTTTACAATTTTCTTCTCAGGAACATAGTGAATATAACATTGGAACAGAAAAGCTCTACTTAATTTCAAATGTTGCATTTCATTTTTATAAGGGTTATGATATCCTTTGACCTTCTCATTTTACATTGATAATACCTAGTCCACTGTAATCAGTTGCCTGTAGTATCCAGAGTTAATTACCATGCATATGCTTGACTCATGTTTACTTAGAATCATAGAATCATGAGGTCTCCACGCAGCCTTCTCTTCCCCAGGCTAAACAGACCCAACTTTCTCAGCCTGTCTTCGTATGGGAGATCCTCCAGTCCCCTGATCATCCTTGTGGCCCTCCTCTGGACTTGTTCCAACAGCTCCATGTCCTTTTCATGTTGAGGACACACGAACTGCACACAATACTCCAAGTGAGGTCTCATGAGAGCAGAGTAGAAGGGCAGGATCACCTCCTTCACCCTGCTGGTCATGCTCCTTTGGATGCAGCCCAGGATACAGTTGGCTTTCTGGGCTGCAAGTGCACACTGCAATTGGCTCATGTTCATTTTCTCATTGACCACCACCCCCAAGGCCTTCTCTGCAGGGCTGCTCTGAATCTCAAACTTGCACAGGTTATCTGTATAGTAGCATCCCTAACAGTAGTATCCCTATTGAGGTAGGCCTATTGAGGATACCCTTTCTAGGTAAGTAAGAACTGCAGAACACTGTAAATTTCAGAGTCTTTTTTTAAGCGTTTCTATTCCTGGACTATATGAAAATCTGTCTGGGGATCTAAATAGTATCATGTGCTCTTGAGGGAGATTATTCATCTCCTGCAAGGCAGGATCTGATACATCACTATCACCAGGAGTTTTTGTCAAACATATTCTGAGAAACCTCAAATGATGGAGACTCTGCTGTGAATCAATATGCTTCACAGGCTTCACCTCTAGAGAGCCTTCATGTCTAACACAAATCTTTCCCTTGGAATTAATGGTAGTAGATACATTCTGTTTTTCACAGTCCATTATGTTCCCCTTTTCTGTCATGTCAAACCTTTGAATTTCTT
The DNA here is from genome assembly GCA_002631895.1 of Agapornis roseicollis. Classification (NCBI taxonomy): domain Eukaryota; kingdom Metazoa; phylum Chordata; class Aves; order Psittaciformes; family Psittacidae; genus Agapornis; species Agapornis roseicollis. The sequence continues at coordinate 14,015 of NDXB01009102.1, forward strand.
CACCAAGATCAAGGCTTCAGCAGCAAACAATAAGGTAGTTAAATGCTAGATCATTCAACTCACTGGAGTCTTAAGACTTCAGATACAAAATTTCTTCTCTCTCACTCCATGGTTTAGTTTATTGAGGAGCATTGAAAATGTGGGTATGAGGCCTCAAACTGATCTATTCCCTCATCATAACAACTGCTGATTTTCCTTGTTTCTATTTAATTTCTATATTAATCTTTTCCTAATCACATTACTACTTCAAATTATCCTTATATAAAATTATTCTGAATTGCATGAACTTTTTCATCCTACTCTGGCTATAGGTACCAGCATGATATTCCTCTCAGATACACTGTTTGTTGGTGGTCCTGATCCCCAGCTACCTAACAATTAGTCCTTTGTGGCCAGTCATTTAGTCAAGAGGCACCCAATGGGAAAGAAAGCAACAGGGAAACGAGATGTGCTTTGTGCTATGATTCTGGAACCACAAAACCAAGCCTTCAGTGATATGATGCAAAAACTAACAATAAAAAAAGCCCCATTATTACAATAATTGTAATTTTGCCAACACATTCTTCTTAGTAGGAAGTGTTATCCAGAAAAGCCCCATTTGCAGTTTCTTGTCCTGGGAGCAATTCTGTAATTATTCCCATAGATCGCCTATCTCCTTCTTCTCTCTGGCTCCTGAATTGAGACCTGGCAGCCCAGCATCTCTGTCTCACACACTATCCAATTTTTCAGCTGAAAATCAACATCCCTTCCTAGCTGAAGTGGAGGCGCTGGGTTTTCATGAAAGAGAAGGTCAGTTCAAAATCCAGGGATTGTTCAGGTACATACTTTGATGCACTTTCTCTTTCAGGACTAGTCTACTCCTGATTGCATGCAACTATTCCTGCAAGTCCTTTCCTATTTCCATGTATCATATACTTCTCTCTCTTCACTTTCCATCACCTTTATTCTAGCCAGAGCCTACTGTTTAATTTCTCCTTCTGAGACCTATTTGTTCATTTTTACCTTGTTTACTCAAGGTCCAAGCAATTAAACTAGGGTTCAGACCTAAATCGTACCACAGAACATGTTGTGTATACCACTTGGATGGAAGTGACTACTCAGTGAACAGAACAGGAGTGAAATGAGCTCACCAGACCTTTCTGTTCTCAGCTATGCACTGCTCCCTTCATGCAGAAGCTACCTCCTATTTCTTGTGAACTGACAAATGTCCAGAATTCTGTTTTTAAATGTGCTTATTAATGCAATCACGATTATCATAAAAACTGTAAAACAAATAAAAAATATAGCCCTGTTGAATGTGCAATGAAAAAAGTCAGGAAAAATATAAATCATACTGGAGGCTTCAGAAAAGTTACTTGCTTAGTTAATAGGATTGAGGCAGTGTTACCCAAGACAACACTGCTATTAGATTTTTGAAAGTTGCTGACCCTTTTAACCTGTTTGAAGGAAAAAGTTCTATCAGTTTTCATTTCATAATAATATTTTGCTGTGAGCATGCAATCGACAACAAAAAAATATCTAATTTAAGGACCTAGTAAGACTTAGCAAGCAGAAGGTCTCTTAGCAACAAAACCCCATAACTAATGTGAAGCAGCTGTGGTAATTTTAGAAAATGGCTCAAACTGTTGAAAAGCCATTAGGAAGCTGATATATAGAGAATAAAAAGAACCATTCAACTTTAAAAAGTTTTCCCAATATGGAGTGTTATGTTATTTTATAACCAAATCTTAGTTATCCAAAGTTTACATGCCACAAAATGCTATTTATGACCATGTGGCTGGGCTTTCTACAAGTAGCTGGAATTCCATCACATACCTGAAATTCCCCCTGAAAAAAGAAATTGCCAATGGCTAAGCATATATTCTTCAGTAGTAAAGGTGAGATTGCCGTATTTCAGTGAGGCTGATGCCACTTACGGTTTGATTTATTACATGCATTTGAAATGGGATTCTAAATAATTGGAATCAATTTCTTTAATCCTGTAAATTTCAGCCTCTATTGGAAATAATGAAAGCCACTTGCTTTGGGTAGGCTTTGCATATGGTTGATTGTCAGACATTAGCTAACAGGCTCTATAACTTATTTGACTGCTTCTTTAATTGGAAATATCCAGTAGCTGAAAGAATGACATATATTTAAAACTGTATCTGAAGCAAAAAATGATGGGTGTCAGGAACAACAAATTTTGTTGGTTTATTCTTCATGGTGCTATCAATTGATGGGTCACTAATGATTTTTATTGCTCATATTTACTCCTGTACCATGGTCTCAAAATAGCTTAAAACCATGTGCAGGCAAAAGTAAGTTTCACTTACTTGTCAGATCAGCTGGCTTCAACTAGATGCAAGGAGGCTTAAATGTTTTTTTTTTTTAAATAAAGGCCAAAGGTTAGAAAAATAAAGAATATTAATTAAGCAATCTTTGTTAGTCAGAAACAACTGTAGGAGATGAATTGCATGGGCTTCCAGATATTCAGCAGTCCTAGATAAATGTGGACTCAGCTTCATAACTGTTGTGTGTGCAATGTGAAAAACTGCCTTGTGCAACCTGGGCAGATCAGACTTACTGTTTTTGAATATACCATTGCCAGCAGGTCTGACAGCCCATGAGGATACCAGTATTCAGTCCTGCTTACTTGTGTCAGACTGTTTAACTACCATTTGCTTACATTAAAGATAACTGTACTTGGAGATTTGATCACAGCTAAACCTACTCAGAGGATGGCTGGCAACCTGTATTTGTCAAGCCTTATCTGCTATCCAGCAGAGAAAACTAAAAGGATGTTTTCTGGACAAGCTGCCTTGTAGAAGACAATGGGCAAGTTCTATGCTAAAGTATTAAATTATAGTTATTAGGAAAGCACATATCTAGTTAGCTTTTGAAAAAAAAAATAAATTTTGAGAGAAATAATTGAAAAAACCAACAATAATTTAGGGTGATCAGATGATAAGAAATGCGTAAACAGAGCTTCCAGCTCTGACAGCCAGCATGGAAGGAGCCCAAAGATTAGTGTTACTTATAAAAAAATGCCAAAGTAACATGTTTTCACAAATAAGTGAATTCTTGAAAACTCAGTTGATTTCAGTAACCCCCAGTAAACAACAGGGAAAGCTCCACTTTTTTAGTATCATGTTCATGTCTGCCCTTTTAGATTCTGTTTTATGGCCACTGATGTTAGACTGAGGATGGACTGTTTGCTGCAAAAAAAGTGATAAAACACAACACAGAAAATATTATATTACACTTTCAATATCTGGTTGTTTAGGCCACTTCTAATTGGACTGGCCTGTAGAATCTCTTTCATCTGTTACAATAGATAATAAGTTTATTAATGTAAAACAAACAAACCAAGATTGTTGAATAAATAAACTAAATCTAGTGAAAGTTATGGGATAGTACACACATTGTGTTATTTAGTGGCTTTGACGCAAAGTTGGAAGGAAATTGGTAACTGGAAAAGCTTCACTTTTGGCTCTAAGTCAACTCAGAAATCAGACAAAGTCTAGTAAAGAAACAAGAGAACATTTTTTTCAGGAAGTCCATAAAACTCAAACTATCAGAATTCACATATCTGAAATAAGAGACATTTTCAAGTCCATTTATTCATGTGGTTAATCACTTTTTTTAAAAATGTCATAAAATACCTATCTTATAACCTGAGTATTGTGAAATATGCAGTGAACAATTATCAGGCCTAAATTAATTTTATAAAAACTGACTATACAATCTGGGGTGAAATTTTGTGCAAATGTAAAATGCATAATTCGATTAAGGAAATACAGGGATGGTCATCTGTGATGGGAAGGCAGAAAAGAGATATAATTTATGTTCAGCTGCTCTTTTTTTAAATGTTAATTCCATTCTCCAATTTTACTATCAAGAGGAACTTGATAATTGTTACTAAACTCAATAACAATTCCATGTTGTTATTTGGTGTAGTTGGCAATATTTTATTCACAGCAAAATCAGATGATTTATTTTTAGTGTCCTGTTATATGTGGTAGATATTAATTTAGAAATAGATTTTTTTTTTAAACATTGACAAAGTACAAAAGTTATTGCTCAGTCTCAAATGTCAGTGCAGTCATCTTTTCAACAAAGCCAGGTAGACAATCTGTACTACTACTTGGAAGTTTCCTGATATACATAACTTCTCTTACCATTATCTTTTCTAGGCTGTATTTCTTGCCACCTAATTCCCACTTCTCTCATTCAGCTCCTATTTTCTTCAGAATAATGAAATCTATTTTCTCTGTACACTTCCTTAAAATCTTCTTTTGTTCTACCATCCTTTGCTCTTTCTCTTCCATTACCATATGTATAGAATTTCCAGCTTAAAAAAGTAGACTGTCTTGGATGTTGACTGTGCTTTGTGCTTGTGTCACTTTTTATTTTACATTAAGTTTAGTCGTCTGTCTTTTCGCTTACCAATATAAATAATTATCATGAAGGTACAAAAACTGCTACATGTGTTAACGCCAAGTCAGTATCCACATTTTTAGAAAAGTCAGGCTGTTTGGAACATATTCAGCAATACACTTAGAGTCCTCAAGAAGACAATCTGCAAGTGCCTTAAAGCCCACTTCTGTGATATACAGTACTAAATCATAGAAACCAGTACTTAAACTGATATCCTTTCAGTATAGACAGGAAACCATCACAGGATGAAACTGTCATACTTGGCTGCTAATTAGCTAACTTTCAGAGTAGTGTAATTTGAGAGTAGTAATAGAATAAGAAGTCTCTTTCAGTACTCCTGAGCATTGACTTGAAGTTGTGCCACTGGGCTCACCACATGCTTTGGAAATGCATTCAGAACAGTCTTGCTGAGAACCAATACTATGTTTATATCACACTAATTGATTATTTATTAATAGCAAGCGTATAAGATTTCCAACCCAACAACCAGAGTCTTGATTCACCCATGGATCAAGCTTCACAGGACTTATAAGTGTCAATATCCTTCACATGTATCAGGGATCTTATTCTCTGTTATGTGGTCCTTCTATATTAATCTAGTGTTTCATGTATTAGGAATTTTATGCCTTTAGATATCTAATTTAAGAGTCTTGTTTCCTTTATACTAGGTTTATACCAGGTTGCACAGAGTGGTTTTTCACATTGCGCACACAGATCAAGTGGACAGAGTCAGGCTTTTTCCAAATTTATCTGTGGTCCAATAAATTAGGCTCCTGCTTTGAATGATTATCTGGGAAAAACTATCCCCCATGTGCAAATGAAAAAAGGTTGTCAGCCATTGTTAGTTACTAGCATCAATATCAACCTTAATTTTTACTCCCGTAACTATATGTTATGCAAAATATTCAGAAGATTTAAATGATATTTACTTTCCACTAACATGTCTGCAAGAACACAGTACATGCCTGACTTGCTTCTATGGCTGGGGGTCTGGTGCTCTTTTTTCCTACTAACAGCAAGGGAACACCTGGGTAGAGGATGAGCTGAACCTCCTTAACACCATCTTAATGTTAAACCAATTCCTCAGTTTTGACTGCTCAGAATGAGACTTTCAAGATGGCTTTTCTTTAACTAAATCTTCAGAAAATATCATGACAAGGAGAACTTTAATGAATTTATCCAGTTGACTTTCAACTCTGTTTTAATATGCTACTGATATGTCTTAATTTGTGGAAGGAGAAAATTATGAGACCTATAAGTCAAATAGGAGAGAGGATAAGCACTCCAAACTGACAATTTGATTAATAGAAATTAGTACATGCCTAGTTTAGTACTTCATTAGTTCGTGTCAGCAACGATAAAAAGCAACATTAATGATGATACTGAAATGCTGAACTTTTAAAGCTCTAACTCAAGTATTCTTGTACATGCTGCAAAACAGCCTTGTTGACCCTCAAACACTAGCTATAGTGCCTAAAACTGGAAAGAAAGAAGATTGTTTAGTTGAGTAAGGTTTTCGGAAATCTTGTATTATTCTTAGTTTTTAATGAAAAAAAATAATCAGTTTTGGTAAGCTGGTATAAGACATATATGCTTTTACCATATATCTGGGTCTTTGAAAAAGAGTGAACTCCCTCAATGACTGCTATGGGAGTTATCCCAAGGACTGGAAGAAAAAGTTCAGCACGTGTCTTGGTCCCAGGTCCATAGTTCCTGTGAAGGGAAAGTTCCTATCACCAGATCCTGATGGCACCACATTTAGGGAGAAACATAAGAAGCAATCAATCAAATAATTACAGCTTAGATTATGAAGTGGTCTGTGTGTCAAGACTAATGCTCTAAAATGGATCTATTGGCACAGTAGCAACAATTACAGAATAGCGTGTAGGAGGTAAGAAGCTTCTTTATTGCTTTCACATATTAAGATACATAAGGTGACAGTTTGAGAATCTAAACTGATTTATAAAGAAATCCAGCTCTAGACTATCAGTCTAGGAGGATGATAAGTATGGAAGACAATGGCGAACTTTCTACATAAGAGAAATACATGTGAGGATTACAGCAGAAGTTGGGTTTCCATGTTGATAGTGTCAATATTCATCTTTTCACCATGGCTCTGCTGTGTCTGAATGTTGGAGAATCATTTAAATACAGACATCATTCGAAGAGACAGCTCACAAGGACTAAATGAGGAGAAAAAATAAAGTGTCCTGTAAAAATTGCACTGGATAGAAACTAAGTCTGACATATTCCTTGGGGAAAGATAGCTTCCAATACAACATGACTGTTATAATTTCTCTATTTTGCTCTTTCAAAACCCTTTAGAGGACACCTTGTCCATCTCCTGACAGTTCCACCATTGATACTGAAGCTTGCTGATAAGAGTGACCAAATGTAAGCCTTTGTTTCCTAAAGAGATATAATAGTAATTTGTCCTTTATGCCCAGGACTCAGTTCCTCTTATTGGTTCTACAGGTAATGAGTGACACTTTGCATCTTTACATGGTTCTGCTCAAGCCACTTGTTCTCTGTGGGGTCACAGGTATGTCAGCTGTATGACTGTCTTAGTAAGGACTGGTACAGTACTATATAGAAACCTGCAGCCTGAGTGAATAGTGTATACACATAAGTGGTTATCTTCAAATTTATCTAATATGGAAGCTGAAATCAAAATATTTGCATGTTCATCTCCAAGCTCTGTCACTGCTCTTTAGCATGTCAAAGTGCTGTAAATACAGTGAATGTGAACACCAGAATAAATGATGTATAAAAAAATCTAATCCTGTTGGCATCAAAGATAAACCCCCCTGACTTCTGTGGGCTGGTCCTTAATTCTGATATGATTATAACATAATAATTTCCTGTTATTGAAGAGCTAAACTTCAGAGTTTACTGCTGACTTCTCTGCTTGCAGGTTTATTTTTTGTAAAAAATGCTTTTTCTTAAGTACTACTGTACTATCTATTTAAAGAAAATCCAACTTATATATGGAGCATCTTTAGAGTGTTAGTTAGTTAGTTTGTTTTAAACCAGGATATTATTACATTACTCGATATAACAAAAATAAACCAAAAGCTTTTTTTCTGGCAACCAGCTTCACTATGCTAAGAGATATATAAAGGGATAGCCTCAGGCTTTTGTGATGTAGAAGTAAAAATTAATAGCTAAGTGGTATGTTATACTTTGTCTAAAAAAGCTCATTTAATTTTATGGCATGGGGTTTGCATCTGTTTTCTTTTTTCGAGTGATATTTTACAAAGGTTTGGGCCACAGCTTTCAAAGTCACTTATATAACACAAAAAAGACTTTTAAACTACGTAAAGAGCTATTGTGGAAAAAGAATGATGAATTTCCTCATTTGTCCAGTAAGTATCCTGTGTGTTACTGGGAGATCCTTCATCAAAGAGGGTGGTCCACTGGTAATGTACAAAAAAAGGACAGTGTACAAAAATTAAATTATTATTTGACCCCACATCATTATATGCCACATAACTAATTAAAGCACACTTTAACAATGTACTCTTAATGTGCTGTCTGTTACTTGCATGACTCACTCAACTTTCACAAAGAATAAGTGATTTGTATTAGATGAGAGTTGCTAAGGATGTTTTTGGGGCTAGCAATTGCTGTCATTGCTATGTTAAATCACAGGCCCAAGCCTGGGATAGAAAGAGACAGGCTTATCATGAGCCAGGAAAACAGCACCACAGGACTGATAGCTCTGACTTAGGGCCTTGTTTAAAAAGTTATGACTCAGTGGAAGCAGCCAAGGATCCTCAGTCTTCCTCAGTTCACTCCAAAGCAGCCATTAAGAGCCCTAATGTTCAGGTTGCGTGCCTCACTCTGATTATTTTTGGGAAGTTGATCACAGCAAGCCTTTTTTTCCTAAAAAGCATTCATCTTCATTTACTGGATGAAGGGAGCTCTCAGTGAAAGCTTTATACATAGGGCAGGATAATGGTAATTTCTGCCAAGCTTTGTAACTGTATGGGTGATTGGACTGTGAGCCTCTCTTTTCTTTGACATGTAAAGTAATAAGTGCATATCATAATAGCTCTTCCAGATACAAGTATAAGCAAATTATACATATGGTAATAAATTGTGAGGGGACGGAGCTCTTTGGTCTAAATCTGCAATTAGTGCTGCTGAACTTTACCATAAAAGTACATAGAATATGTAAGAGATTGTTATGTAACAATACCAAAGCTTTAGAAACTGCAGAAGATTAATTTCTTTTTTTTTTCATTGGCACTCTTTTCCATACCTCCTCAGTCTTACAGCCAGACTATGTTAGCAACATGCATTGAATTTGCTGAGGCATGCAGTGGGAACATACATTATATTTAACACATTGCAAAAATGACCTTAGATAACTTGTAGATGTTTAAGAATGCTATTATTTAAACTTCACGAGTGATCGTACTCCTTGGAAAATGTAAGAATGAGGTTTAATTTCCTTATTTGCCATAAAGTCTTGATTTCCAATCTAACATTATTGTGAATTTACAAGCTTACTAGACTAAGACTGAGTGCTGGCTATCTGAGCATTAAGCCAGCATAATTTTGAGAAAAACAGATAATGGATGAGGAGATAAAATACCATTTTTCAAGGCAGTAAGAGAGTTTTTCTGTGGTTATTAAATCCCATCAGGGATTTAATTACTAACACTAGGGATTAATAAAAACTGTAGGAATTTAACCCTAAAGGGATATTCTAACAGACAAATGGTAAGTAGAGCAGTCAGAGATACAAGGCCGATGACGTGAGCACACAATCTTGCACATAAAAGTTGTTACCTATTTTTTTATGTGTGAGAATATGTAGCTATTCTAAAGCAATACCAAATGGATTTTCAAGATTATTATAGTGTTAAACACACAGAAATTGATGAATCCAACATTAAAATTGCAAACATTTCTCTAACTCAGTCCCTTAAGAGTATGAGTCACCAAATGTTTCATACCCATTTAAATAATAGGATATGATACATCAGAGAAGATAGTATGTTTGAAGGACAAAAATTTGAGGCATTAGGCACACTGACATCTGCCATCCTGATTGTGAAAATATTATAAAGGATTAACAATATGAATGGGGACCCAGATGGTACTCAGGTCCTGCTGAATCTATTAACTAAAGTTAATTCAGATTTCTAGGAAGTCATTTACTAATAGAAAATGTTTCCCATTCAATAGAAAGTAAGCTCTTTGAGTACTTTTTTACAGGGGTTAAAAAATATACTGACATGTAAAAGAATGTAAATAAAATGTAATCTCCCCTTTTCTCATCACCCAGTTGCAAATAAACACACTCACTCTAGAAACTTCAGGAGTCCAAACTGGTTAAAATATGAAAGCAGTTGTTTCAATATAGAGACATGACCTGCCATTTTAAAAGAGAAATATCTTTGTTTCATTCTATAGAAATTTGCAAGTTTTACTTATATTCCTCACCCCCTGAAATAAACTTTACATTATTTTTCTGCCTACTATTTCTTCTTCTTTTTTTCCTGCATTTTCTTTTTTGCCATGGGAAGTAGTCTCAAAAGAGGAAGAAATGAAAGGTTATCAGGAAAGGAGTAAGTACAGCAGCTAAAAATTATTTTGCTCTTCCATGTCTGTTTCATATTTTATATATGCTCTTACAAAAAGAGATAGAGGAGACAGGAAACTTTCACAAGACACCTAATTCTTTTAAAGATATAACTTTCTCATTAAAAGAAAACAAAAAATCTTTGTGTTTTTTGACTACCTGAAGTACTCAAATTCCTAGCCCCATGGTCAATCTTGTCCTCCTCTTTTGCCCACAATGTCTTTATATTTTGCCCTTCTCTTCCTATTTCTAGTATGGGTCTTTATTTTTTCACTTTTCTCTGGAAGTGTCCATACTGATGCTTATAAGCTGGACTGGGAGGTATCTGTGGAAGGGCATTTCAATGTAACCCTCTGGAACCAACCCTCAGGCTGGGCTCTTACTGGTTCTGCTAGGTGGTCTCAGATCACAGCATGAACTAGGTTCCTTTCAGGTAAAACAAAGTCTGGAAGATGGACTGGGTTGGACTTGATGATCTTAGAGGTCCCTTCCAACCTGGTGATTCTGTGATTCTGTGACTAGATCCAGATGGGTAGTTAGATGAGGAGAACAGCCCTGAGTCTGCATAAAGTTACAGGAAATCCTGAAATGAGCATATTGCATCAAGCCCTCAGTAGAAACTTGTACTTTACAGATCTGCTCCACTAGAGCTGTGCTACTTGCCATGTTATTCAAATATAATCTTTTAGAAGGGGATGAAGCCCCTGTCTGGATAGTATGTCTTAAATTCACCTTTGCTCTCTCTCTGCTTGCTCAGCACTAGAATCTAAATTTATCCAGTGAAGAAGAGAACAGGACTGGTGTTTAACAGTCTGTCAATATATTTTCCTTGATATAAAAAAACATGTGCAGTGGCCTGCAGGTGTACAATTTGAAGATATCACTTTTTCTGCTATGTGATGAGTTTCGTAATATCCGTTATTGGCTATCATGTGAGACCACATTGGCTAGCTTCAAAAACAGAGAAAAAAAAATTAACCCAGTACCAGTGCTAAAAGAAGTATGAGCCAGTACCTTGTGTTGTTGTGTACGCAACTGCTCTTGATATTTTATCCTTTAGCCATATAGACAGATTTTGCTCTACTGCACTGCAGGTGATGTCAGGGGTTATGTTAACAGGAGGAAACCATAAGCAATGAATTCCAAAATAAATTTGTAGTATTTTTGCTTGCAGTTTTCTCTTCATTTTACGTCATTCAGTGTTTTCTTTTCATTATATTTTTCAGAAACTTGCAAGATCACCAAACTTATATGAACTTGTTGGAAAAATGCATATGAATTTCTGGCCACAAGCAAAAACTGAGGGGAGGAGAGAGAGAAGAAAGAAAATAGGACTAAAAGATGTTCTCATCAATTTTACATAAACTCCTTTAGGAGGAGCCTATGATGGATAATAGAAAAAGTATCCAGCAATAACACTCAGGAAAAATAACATTTATAAAAGCAGTGTGTACTGTGTTACACCAGCTGATGGAAATCATACAAATGCTTCAGGTCAGTGTCTGTTATGAAACAAGAGGGCATGAAATCATGTTCATTTTTCAACAGGTTCTTAAACTGGATACTAGGTAGGTTAGATGAATCAAAGACATGACTTTGGATGACCTAGAGTTTAACTCCTTAGTCCACTGATGAGACTGTATGAGGGCTTTCCAGGCCCTTTGGTTCACAGTCATGCAAGTCTAGACTAACGTAGGTGGTCTTTGACTTCAGCTTGCTAGCCTGCCTTCGTCTGTTCCTGAATTTTCTTCATGCCTGGTTTCTTCCCTTTTTTTTTCTGATGAAAGTGTCATTATTCACACCAACTACATTACGAACTGCTTGGACACTCTTAAAAATGTGGCAGAACTGGTGTCCCTTGGAGTACAGACGACAGAATAACTCTTAGCAGGTTCTGGCATCAGACATCTAATGATCTTACTGCTGAAGTTTGCAGACATATTAACAGATTGTTTAGTGAAATGGGACCGTCATTCACCCCAGCAAAGGAGACATGGGTGGATGTATGCAAGTTTTAGAGAACTCCCTTGGGGTTTGTTTTAACCTATTCTGATAGTGATACAGGAAAGAAATGAGTTACATGGTGTATATAACAGATGTTTAATTGCATCTGGGGAAACATTCATTATGGTATCATTCACACCATGCTTTACCTGTTCTTCTGGTGTACACCTGCATGTTAGTAGTGCATGTGGTGGTAATGTGAGAAACTCTCACTACCAGCCTTTTAAATTTTACTATGCCCTCTTTTTTAAAATGTGCTAAATTAGATACAGAAACAAAGAAACACACCTAAATAAACAAAGAAACATAAGGAACATGAGCAATGCCACACTGCTGGAAAGAGCAGGTGGAAATGTAAGTTTAAGGGCCATTAAAGCACTGTGAAATTTTTCCGTGTGTCACAATTACAGGAACACCTGGGTCAAATAAATTAAGACTAATCCATTGGGGGTGTTCTTTACAGTCTACTCTGGCCCCAGAATGGCTTGACCCTAACCTCTAATTCTGAACCAAAAAAGAATAAATTACAGGGAAAAGCTTACCAGTTCAGGCGGCTGTTGTCAAGGTAATCCATCCCAGGCACAGCTACAGGTTGGGCAGAGAAGAGATTCAGAACAGCCCTGTGGAGAAGGACTTGGGGGTGGTGGTCAATGAGAAAATGAACATGAGCCAATTGCAGTGTGCACTTGCAGCCCAGAAAGCCAACCTCATCCTGGGCTGCATCCAAAGGAGTGTGACCAGCAGGTCAAAGGAGGTGATCCTGCCCCTCTGCTCTGCTCTCATGAGACCTCACTTGGAGTATTGTGTGCAGTTCTGGTGCCCTCATCATGAAAAGGACATGGAGCTGTTGGAACAAGTCCAGAGGAGGGCCACGAGGATGATCAGGGGACTGGAGGATCTCCCATACGAAGACAGACTGAGAAAGTTGGGTCTGTTTAGCCTGGGGAAGAGAAGGCTGTGTGGAGACCTCATAGCAGCCTTCTGGTATTTGAAGGGGGCCTACAGGGCTGCTGGGAAGGGACTCTTCATTAGGAACTGTAGTGACAGGACAAGGGGTGATGGGTTAAAACTTAAACAGGTGTTAAACCTGTTAAACAGGAGGTTTAGATTGGATATAAGGGAGAAATTCTTTCCTGTTAGGGTGGTGAGGCACTGGAATGGGTTGCCCAGGGAGGTTGTGAGTGCTTCATCCCTGGTAGTGTTCAAGGCCAGGTTGGATGGCATGGTTTAGTGTGAGGTGTCCCTGCTTATGGTAGGGGGGTTGGAACTAGATGATCTTCAGGTCCTTTCCAACCCTAACTATTCTATGATTCTATGATTGATTTGTTATAAGCTACAAAGAAGGCACACAAAAAATATGTATCAGAAAATAACTCCATGGGCCTTAAAGAGGATACTCAATATGTACAACTATTTGGCTATGTGTGAAGCATGGCAAAAGGCCTATCTCTGAATGATATTTAATTTCAACCATAATGAACGGATGATGTACAACTAAAGAAAAGTTTGGGCATGAAGGTTATTGTTTGAGAATTGTTCAAACACTAGATGAATTTTCTTGATTTCCAAAGACTGAGAAGACATTCTGGTCAAGAAATGCCTGTAGCTTCAAGGGAAAGTCCACAGGAACACACCTTTCCCTTTGGTCCTTGGAAGGGAAAATTAACCATTAGACATAAACTATCCTGGAAAGCAGTAAAAGTTGAGGGCTTTCTATTAGTGTACCTCATATAATATTCCCACCAGCAGGAATACTGTCACCTCCAATTTTCTTGTCAAACACTAGATGATACTTCTATTTTGGGTTCCTCTAATTTTGTTTTATCCAACATGGCAGTGGAGCACTGGACCTATAAAGAGAGTCAGAGAAAGGTCAGAAACTGTTTTCTGCTCCTCACAGTTCTGCTAAATATACTATTTTCCTCTTTAGAAAAGCAGTAGTTTAGTTTTGTTAAGAGAATAATCACTTCTGTACATTTTTCCCATGGCAAGATTTTCTGCCAAGAAATTTTCACTGTTGCAGGGATAATTTTTTTGAGGGTCCAGTTTGATTTAATTAGGATTTTAATTTAATAAGGATTAATAATGGCATAAAAGCAAAAAATGAAGATCACAGTGACTGTATGTGTATTAATTGTACTCTAATATCCTAATGTACCAACAGTTTTAACTATAGAATTAAGACAACATCCTAACACATACAAATTAATCTTAACTAAAATCATAGAAAAAGCCAAAGCAAACAACTTCAAATCTTCTGTGAATTCAAAAAGTAGTAGCATATTGATAGCTAGGCATGAAATGGTGCTTTCTTTGTTGAATCATATAAAACAACCTCAACAAACAAATATATGAATGCCTGGAAACACGTTGAACATCATTTACAAAGTTCTGATATGTCTAAGGAAATTTAAAGAACATAAATCCAACTTTTTTAATAACTATGCCAGCACTTAAAACAGAGGAGCTTTTAAAACAAGAGTTCCTCCTTTTTATAAGGGTTATCCCCCTGTTAGATCTAGGCAGTAATATCTCTGCCTCTGAAAAGAGATTATCTAAAATTTATTATCCTAATCTACATGGAAGGAATCCTAATACCACAAATAAACTAAATTGTAGTACTTTCAAGACATGGATGAATGGCAGCTGAAATGAAAGAAAGAGAAGACCAAGTGAAACAGTGTTAACATGTTCTTTACCCTAAGCTGTTCTTAGCAGGATGTGATTATTATCTCTTTAGAAAGACCAGAATGTGAGTTTTGCTAAAATGTGAGCAAGGTTGTAAGGTGACCCATCTACTTGAACAGAAGCAGAACCCAAAGCCAAATAATCCTTATTTCAAAACACAGTCCTCTGAAGATCAGTGTTTATGAAGGGATGAACAGTTGAAAATGAGCTTGGGGATCACAAGCAGAACCCATAAAGGGTCTAAAAGGTACATTGGGAATCTAAACTGTGCATTTATCTAATGTGAAGTCTTTCAGAAGTTCATACAGTTGGAGGTAGAAATCTACCAGTTTTTGCTGGAAATACAAAGAAACATCAAAGTCCTGATCTAAAAAGCTGCCCATGTCACATCTCCAGTAGCTGTCTTAAATGTAATGGTAGTCTTATCTTGCTGGTAGAAGACAAATTTATTTTGATTTCTTGACGATATTTGTCTAGATCATAATTGGCAGGCTGTTGAATCAGTTTAATTTTTCATGTGGTTTTATAATTAACAAAATTTGGACAATGAACATGTTCATGTATGTTCAGTATCTACAACAAATGAATCTGAGCTAAAATACAATGCAGAAGACTGTAGTATGTTACCTTTATAAGCTTTACTTCAAGGTTTAAAGAAAACACTTTTAAGACACAGGATTTCAATGTGACACATATGTGTCTTGCAATGTTAGAAACTGAAACAATGTTAAAATAAGGAACTACACATAAGGGAATGTTTTACATGTAAAATATAATGGGATTGAATTTTGGAATTTGCTCTAATTTTGGAATTTGCAAGAACATTTTATTGTAAATTAAACAGAATTTTCACATTTACTTTGATGCATTAATCAATTTGTGTGCACTTTTACACATTTCTATATGAACATCTAGGTTTTGATAGGTAGAACCCAGGATAAAGTCAGCTGAGAATCTTTATGAAGTGGGCACATATAATCTGAAGGAGTTTCCTAGTAAAAACTTGGCACAGTGTTCCAGGAATAAATGTACAAAGATAAATTAATTTGCATAAAATTTAGTACAGATAACAGACATACTGCTCGTCTTTTGCATAGTTTCCCTGCTACTGTATTTTCTAGTGGCTTTCCTTATAGGGATTGAATCTATAAAGGAAAATAAATTCTAACTCACATTACTCAGCAAGAGGGACATTTTGTAAAAGTCCCAGTGTTCATAAACAGCAATCAAGACCCTCTCATTCAAAACATATCTTTTAGTCTTAGCTATGAATAGAGACGGTAGGCTATCTATGAGCTGCTCCATGTCAGTTGTTTCCATTATTATAAATAGAAACTTAGGTTTCTTGGAAGGCATTAAAAGTTTCAGCCACCTAGGGCTGGAATTGTAGAACAAAACATCTTAACATTTTGTTAACAAACAGCTTTTGGCAATAGCAGATCCTTTGATCTCAGTGTTTGTAGCAGGGAGGTTACTCACATGAACTGTGGAATGATCAGATGGCAGAAAAAGATCCAGTGGATTTGACTTGAAAAGTATCTTACAAATGGAGAGACCAGCTCCTTAGCTGCTATTGGTACCCTAATGAGGCTCTATTTTTCTGAACAGTGATCAGCTAACAGAAGAGACCATTACTTTTATATCTGCAAAGTGTGCATATACAGTAAGTTCCTTTTTTTTTCTTTATGTTTGCTGTTTAGTTCTAGTAGGGGAAGGGAGGAAATTTTGAGAGGTTTTGGCAATGTAAAATGAAATTTCTTTTTCTGAGCATACCCTTACGTCTGTGCATCCAGACCAAATGAATTAAGCAGACATCTGTTGGATTTTTGGCTACAACAGACACCAAATGTGAAAGCCCAAGCAATGAAAAAGACATACAAAATGTTGATGCAAGTCCCACCAATTGAAAGACTCAATAAATATGGGCAGAACTCTTAATATATTAGTCTAATCAATTTGATGTTTAAACATCTTTTCAGTTATTTCAGCAAAGAAAGCTAGCTATCAAATTGTAAAGCACAAATTTCAGGAGCTACATCCCTCCATCCAGGACTGGAACGTTAATGATGGATATGAAAAAAGATAAAAATGCAGAATATGTTAACTTAGTTTGAGGCCAAAGAGCCAACTTTACTATGGAAATAGAGACTGGGGAAAGCATGTAACATAGGGTGCTGCCAAGTGGGAGGGACAGGGAAAGGAAAGAGACATTAGCAGCAGTTTCTGAAATGAGTGAGGAGGAATATAATATTACATGCAAAATATAATGAGGAGAGATATGAAACCGAGATATGTTAATACAGGAAGTTCACATAGGACCTGAAAAAACTCATTCTAAGAAAAAAAAAACCTACGTTAATTTAAAATGTATAGCCACAGTATGGAAATCACTGTGTTTTGTCACAAACACAAAAGATCAGACCAAACCAACAGGAGAGCACTGGACAGTGGAATAGGAGTTTTCAGAGATTTTGGCTGCCTAAAAAAAAAGGTGTCCTTGACTAACCTACTGTTCCTGTTTTTTAAGAAAGCCTTTCTAGGACTATTCTGTAAAGAGACACATAATCTTTTCTTTTGCTGTTATGGTAATGATGGTGCCTGAGAGTTTGCCACAGTTTAGTGAGCATAAATTTAAACAATTTGCAAGGAGGTGCAGGCTTACTCATGTGTTTCCTAGTAGCCAATATGCTGAAAGCAATGGATCAAAAAACCACAGGTGGCTGCTGGTAAATGCTGTGAAGCCTACTATGAAGTCTGTCAAGTTATAACTATTAAATTATAAATGCACCAATGGAATATGATTGTTAACACAGTGTTTAATGGATAATAAAAATGTTGGTACTCCTAGAAACTATTGTGAAAATTAATGGAGACTTGCAGATATTTAAAGACTTTCTAGAAAAAACAAAATGCTGATAAAACCAGTTTCATGTTTTATATGCATACACCTGTGAATTTATTTATTATTTTGGCTGTTGAGTTTAATATTTGCAAAGGCTACAGTTTTAGTTTGAATGAGAGTTAAGTGTTCCTGCAGCTCTCGTAACCAGATGTTTAGGTATGAAGTTATCTACAGGAATAAGTAAGTCATTGTAACTTGAAAGGGATAGAATGAGTGGGATGAAGAGAACTAAAGGATCAAGTTAAGTCATAAAGATTTTATCTCGTCTCCTTTTCTATTCCACCATGACCATCTCTATGCTATGTTTCCGAAACTGTGGAGTAGTTGTAGGTGCTAAGGAGAAAAAGTGCAATCATATGTCCCAAAGGAATTACACTATCACTGCTTTAGAATGAAGAGCTTCAAAAAGCAAACTAATTATCTGACCTCCATGTCCATGCTGGCTGTGGCAAGAAAGAATAGACCTGAAATTCATGGGGGAAGATTTATTTTCAGTCACTGGATAGTGAGTTTGGGGTAGTTAAGCACAAAAGAAGGTTGTCTGGGGAAGTTTTGGGTATCCCAGTTCTGGAAGATCTTTAGGTACAAACCGAACAATTTCAGGAATAGCACTGCTAGAGCTGATTATATCCTGAGGCAAGAGATAGACCAGATGACTTAAGTTCCTTTCCCAGTCTCTTTTTCTGTGACTGCAACTGCTCCTACTTGTCCCTTGTACAGACAATATCTGTTTCTGTACCACCTATAAAGCAAGAGTACCCAATTTTCCATGTCTGAAAAGGCTGGTTGATCCTTATTCTAGCCAGTGAATGAGACCAGAAACTATTTTTCTTTATTTCATCTGTGTACATGAATGCTACTAGCAGTGGTAACTCTCAGCAGAACATTATGTGTCTCCCAAGGGACAAGAGTGAGTGGGTGTCTAAGTATTTTTTGTATTAATACATTTTCATTATTTTTACACAATTTTTTCGCCCAAACTGAGGCAGTAAATACCCAATAGATACAAATAATAATAATGTTTGTTCAGAAAGGCAGGCAACAAACTTTTAACAAGCAGTGTCACTGTAAGCCTTAAATAGTAATTGTATTGCCTAAGGCATCTGATAAAAGATTCTAGTGTTCTTGTTATATTGTGTCAGGCAGATGCATCAATCAAACTCCATAATGGAGTAAATTGGGAAATAGGGTACTGGGAATAAACAGTTCTAAAAAGAGGTGAAACTTTGTGACAAGCAGGCTTAACAGACCAATCTTGATTCTAAACATAGAAGCAATTTTAGGGCTTCTCTGGAGGCAAAGGACAATTATTGCCTAAACAAATAAACTAGTGTCTCAGTACCTCAGGCATTCACTAAAGTTAGTTTGAAACACAGTTTTGAGATCTGACTAGTGGAGTTCTGGGGACACTGTAGCTTGACCCATTAACTTTCATTGAACTGTGTATGGACATCCTTTCAGATAATCCATAAACTAAACTGAAATAGAATGAGAAAACTGGAATGTGTTACAATTTTAGCACCAATTCTGCTGCCAAAGAAAATAACTAGGTCTTAACTAAGATTGAATATATGTCAGGCTCTGAATTTGAATCCACGTGAAGACTGCACACTTAAGGTTCTTAAAAGTTCAATAAAAGACCTGAACTTCAGCTTCTACTTGGAGTGTTTGTTTAAAGCTGCATGGCAAGTTGGCAGCAAATCTGATTGTTAAAAAGAAAAAAAAAAAAAAAAAAAAAAAAAAAAAAAAAAAAAA
>NDXB01009102.1:34042-45457 GCA_002631895.1 Agapornis roseicollis
AAAAAGAGCAAACCAAAAACAAACAAAAAAGAAAAGAAAACAAAAGAGAAAAAAAAAAAAAGAAGAAAACTAAAAAAGCTTATCTGGCCATTTCTACTGTATTGTGCTGAATGCCTCAGTGACTTGTAGGTGGGCATGGAGCCCTGAGCTTGCAAATTCATGCTTACATTCATACTGCACCATGTACCGAATGTTATCATACTATGACAGAAGAAAAAACGTTTCCTGAGGGTTTTTACTGCTTTGACAGTGGTTACTCAGACTTTGAGAACAATTATAAATATCACAAGGATTTAGGTTTCCCTGATATAGTTTAGCCTCTGTTGGTTTTTACTCATATCCTCCCCCAAGATTAGTTAAAGAGATTTTCTATAAGGGTTAACTGAGTTACAAAATTCATATAACCTGTTTGTGTGAATAAAATCAGCATGGTCCTCATGATATTATGATTTTAATGAAGTCTTGAAGCTAATGCATAATCTTATTTATGTTGCATCACCATCCTGTGACATTCCATGTAATGTGATTTTACTTTGAATACAAAACTACATCATCTTGTATTGTAAGCTAAACAACTGCAATGTTTTTGATGCAGTATCACATAACACTAACTAACACTAACACTAACACTAACATCACTAACAGTGTGACACCCTGTTTAAACATTTATATATGCCTGAAGAGATGCTGCCCAGTCATAATATTGTTTCCTATATGTATGTTTTGTGTGCACAAACATGCAATACAGATTGAAAAACAAGGCCATTGTCTCCCCTTTTTACCACCTGAAGAGTGAGTAGGTTGCGTCTAATGAATTCTTTGGATATTTCTGCTTCATTTGACAATCCAAGTGCAATGGAGGGTTTTTTTGGAGGTTTTCTTCCTCCTTCTTTGTGTTTCTTCTGGGATAAGTTCATAAACCATGAACTCTATTTTTTTTAGCGACTTCCAGTATTTTTTCTGTGATTCAGTAGAGATAATTCTATGTTTTACTGTCATTGTGTCATTGTAGCATTTTGTATAATTCAAGGAACGCAAGTTTCATTTGCTTTATTAGCTTTCTTTTACTTTCTGGTTTGGTTGATTTTATTTTCTTACTAACATTGCTCTGACACTTCAATTCTACACCTCCCTACTGCTTGTACTTCCTGCACATCTGATCATACTTGTTCTGTCATTATTTTGACAGCATAAAATATATTGCCATGACCAGGCTGAGGGAACATCATTTATAGGCATAAGCACCCTTTCTGTACACATTCCTGTTGGATTTCCGTTGAGTGAGTACACCTGTTCCTCTTAAAAAATGTTAAACACTGTTTTTTCTACTTTTTCAACTCTAGGAAGTTCAAACTGGAAAGGAGCACACTGTACTAGAATTACCAAGCTGTACTATACTCTAAGACTGGAAAAAGCAGCCATACTAGATCAAGCCAATACCCATGTGATGCCATATTCTACCTCCAACTTACTCATGAAAATGAGTAAATCTAGGTGATATTCCCTTCAGGTACTTTCTCAGTCATTTGTGGCTTGCCAAGCAACTAAGTTTGAAAGATTTAGAATTTGTAATAGAGGGGAAATTCAAGTTTTCACAGTTACCCAGTTACCCAGTATTCCATGCATTTTTTCCATGTTGCTATAAAAAACGTCTTTCAGTGCACTTCTGCTATAATCACCTATAATTTTTTTTCTATAAACACAAAAAGAGAAAAGACAGCAATGCAAGGTAACTTATCTTTAGGTTAAAGCACTATTTACTTTAATAATTTATACATAGGATGTTTTCTAAACCCTATCACTTATAGATGAGAAAATGTTTTTATTAGCAAAAGTTTTGTTGGATTAAAAAGTGGATATGCACAGTTTGGAGCTATTTCAGGATAAAGATTTCACAAGCTGTTTTGACATTTCATATATTTTGAAGGTACAAAGGAATGTTGCAACTGGAAAAGGGAAAAAAAAAGTTTATCATCTAATGTGCAACCTCAAGATCTTTTAAAATCTTTTAGGGAAAGTTAGGCTGCGTCTAATTTTATTCCTAGGAATTTGTTCATCCTGAACATTACTTACTTGGTTACAGTACAGAGAAGTTAAAGGTCTACATGAATAGGTAGCAGGATTGTATTCATCTCCCACATATAGCTTGTCTTTCCTTCTGTGTAAATAACATCTAACATTATACAATCAAGTATTATTGCAGAAGGACAAAAGTCTTCTATTACCTGGAAAAAGCAGAGTAGAAGAATGTATCATGAATTAAAAAGGTGGGTTTTGGTGTGAATTTTGCTAAAGCATTCATACGTCTGATACATGCTGATTTTTTTATCAGTCATTAAATTGATGTGACATGAAGAAAGTTAACATTTCCACCTAATCATGATCACTTAAAACTTTCATACAGCTATGCAAAGCAAGGAGCCTGGGAAACCCTGTGGTAAAACTTGTCAATGCCACATAAAACATTTAGGGTTTATCAGTTGCTGGAGAAAAACTGCATAATAATATATAGATAAAGCAGAGGTTTGGGGCCCAAAATAAAACTATTAAAGGGATTTTGACAAAGATTAAACAGAAACCCAGGACTTTTATCTGAAGTATTGCAATGTGTCTTTACACTTTATTTTAGAAGTATTAGGACTATGTAAAGTACATATTTTTTTACAGTTGAATCCTGTCATTTCTCTTACACTCTTCTGTTCCTGAAAACCTTGCAGTGGCTATTAATGAAGTGGCAAATTTGATACATGCATTTAATGCATTTCTTTAAAGTTTCTTCACCTCCTATTC
Source organism: Agapornis roseicollis (assembly GCA_002631895.1). Taxonomy (NCBI): domain Eukaryota; kingdom Metazoa; phylum Chordata; class Aves; order Psittaciformes; family Psittacidae; genus Agapornis; species Agapornis roseicollis. The sequence continues at coordinate 36,833 of NDXB01009102.1, forward strand.
TTATTTTTTAAACTAATCTTGATGAGCAGTCTCAGCCACTAGTGTGAATCTGTCCATTATGAACAATGACACTAACACCTCTGAGGGGTTGCTGGGACAGGGACTGATTGCTCTGGGGAGCTGAAATCAGGTCCTGTGTCCTGGGCCCTGGGCAGGTTGCAGAAGTTTCCAGGGAGTCTGGGAAAGGACAGTCAGGGCTGTTAGTGCCCTCAGGGACATGACAGTTACGTTGCTCCTTATCTCTTCCAGGTAGCTATTTTTCACTTCACATCCCTGGCATTCCCATCGAATCCTCGTTGAGTTCAACTTTTTCCTCTTTTCTGCTATCTTCTCAACTACACACAATTTCTATCTCCTGTACTTATTTTTCCACTTTTCTTGCTCCCTTCTTCCCCATTTTTATTCAGTCATAATGCCCCTTTCTTTCCCCATAAATGATATCAGAGAAACCCTCCCAACCCCCTCCAGGATTTAGGAAATCAAAGAAGGAGCCCTGAGGATAAATGACTGCTTGCTTTTGGTGATCTTCAGTCTCTTTCGATCCTCTCAACTTTTTCCATCAGTTGTGCAGACAGACCTGACTAACAGCTTTAATTCTGTTGTCAAACAGCTGGCTTTTCTCAATTCACTCATCTCTTACAAATTACTCAAGGTGCAGTCACTCCTTAGCCAACTTTTGTGGAGAGGCTTGGCCCTCTCAGGCTATGTTCATGTTATCAAGTTGTAGGATCAAACAGGAATGAATCTGAGGATTGAGGTATTTAATACATACTTGTTTGTGCAAGTTTACTTCAGTGAGGACGTGAGGAGAGTCCTGAAAGAGTTGGGAATCTCTCCTTGAGGAAGCACAGACACTTCCCTTCCTCCACTATGATGGCTCATGCCATGTTCAAACTTTCTGTCTTCACTGGAAGGAAAAAAACTTACCTTGAAACACTGGCTGTACATCAACAGCTAGAGAAGAAAATCCCCCATTCCTGTATAGTCCCATTCCTCTGAGTATTGGGAAACCTAAAATTGCTCCTAAACCTCGGTTCAAAAAAGGAGAAGAAAATACTTCTTTTCTGTCCTTAGAAGACAGAAGACTGGGGATGGAGGTGTTAATTGAAGGCAGGTAAAGTAAGAAGTAGTGTGAGCACTGAGAGAGCTCTTAAGGGCTGTGCACTGTGATGAGAAAGTGGTTCCTTTGCCTGATCCCAGCTTTCACTATATGCTCTAATTTTCCAGGCACCAGACTTGAGTCTCTGAGGTCTTCTTTGCTGAAGTGGTAAGTGCTTGCAACTGCTTCTGAAGCTTGTGGGAGTTAGTTTGAAAGTGCAAGATTCAATGATGTTACTTTTCCTTCCTACATTAAATGGGGAAAACTTATTCTAGGTTGTTCTTATGTGAAGCAGCTCTCTCTATATTTTTCTTAATACCAAATATCTGAGAACCAAAATATTTTAGCTTAGGTAGCCAGCCACAGTATCTTAAAAGAACTGTATTTTGATGGGTTTTTTTTTTTGTCCCTTAACAACTCTTCATGGACTGAACTCTCCAGCCAGGTTACATGTTCTTCAACACTGTAATCAGGGACTTTCTAATAAAGCAACATCTTCTTACTGCTGTTGTTTTCCTCTAAAAGCCTGTGCTACAGATGAAGATGAGAATATGAAGATTATGAACTACAGCTGCCTGAGGTAATATGGTAGTATTTCATTACTGAACTATTTTAATTGTGAGCCAAAATATTTCAGATTTTGTTTACTTTTGGAGTTGAATTTTTCCACTATTTCATTTCCCTAAATAGATTCAGTGCTATGTAGCCTGAAAATGGTCCTAGATATCTTACACTGGACATTCAAAATTAATGAAGCTGGTTTTGAAGAGTTGCAAAATTAAATTAATGTTAAAGCATGTGCTACTGGAGGATAAACTTTGTAAAACTGTTGTGAAAGCAGGAATGTATTCAAGAAAGATTGCTGGAGGTTATAATTCTGGAATTAAACAGGATTTTGGTTGGAATTTGTGTATTTAATTTACTAAAACTTTGAGTTCATGCTTCAGACATGAGGATTTTGTAAAGCTTTTGTAAGAACATTGCAAATTAAATATAACTACTGAAAACATTGTACAGCATTTTTATTAAAGAACTCTTTTGAATAAGCATAAACAAAATTTTCATCATGCTTCTTGTATTAGAATAATTTTTTTTTTTTTCCACATATACAATACTACAGTATTTCATAGCACTATGCATCATAGAATGGTTTGGGTTGGAGGGGATCTTAAAGATTATCTAGCTACAACCCCTCTGCCATAGGCAGGGACATCCCCACTACAGCAGATTGCTGAACAACACAAGCAATTTGCTAATAATAAGTGTGACCTTTAGTAAGCTTATAACTGGATTTCACTGTTTTCAAGGTGGTGGTAAGGAGGAGCAAGTATTCTTACCTTCTTACCAGCTGCAATCTTCAGCCTTTTTTAGTGCTGTCAGGCCAGAAATATTCACTCTTGGCTCTTCTTTGGGATACTAATCATAGAATCATAGAATAGTTAAGGTTGGAAAGGACCTTGAGATCATCTAGTTCCAACCCCCCTGCCATAAGCAGGGACACCTCACACTAAACCATGCCATCCAACCTGTCCTTGAACACTGCCAGGGATGAAGCACTCACAACCTCCCTGGGCAATATCTGTCCATGCTGTGCACTGTCAGGTTTGGACTGCAGAGACAATCACACTGTTTCTATGAGTTTATTGGCAGTGTTATACCTGCTGATATGAAAGTAACATAACCCATCCAAAATACCCCTGGTTACTCGGGAACTGTAAAGTTTGGTGATGACATTAAGTCTCAGCTTTGGAAATGGTGCTGCTTTTAGTAGTAGCACATGCTTGTCTATTACTGTGGTGTGTTAATGACATGTATTGCTTTGTCAGAATTGTCTTAAAAATTTCTGTAAGGGATCTTTACTGTATGCATTTACAGTGCTTGCTCCTTGTCATTTGGAAGAGACACTATGGCTTAGTAGGCTCATACACAGATTTTATAGGATGTCAGAACAAAATGATTTTTTATTGAGGAAGGGTCTAACAAGTTGTGCTTTTTGTTGTATCACACTAAACAATATAAGAAGCATGTTAAAAAAGCTCAGGGCTCTCACTAGAAGGCAAAGGCTATGAGAAATGATTTAAAGCTACATTATCCTGTTTCTAATTCCTTTTCTTTCTTCCTGCGGAAATGTAATTGCAAGAGGCTGGGAGAAGGGATTGGAACATTGGCTTCTATGTCAGCCTTGAAGAGAGTCATAAAGTCTCTTTTATGGGTTTCTCTCTAGTCCAGTTCTACTTTTCCAAATTAGAGGAGACAATATGACAATCTTAGCTAGCTCTGATCTTACATCTTAATTTGCAAACTCAGCAGCAATATCAGTGACCAAGTTCAGTGGATATGAGGAAATATTTTTGAATTTAAACAATTTTCCACTGACCTCCAGTAAATGCCTTTTTTATAATTGTCTGCACGTTTCCTTAAAGACCTCCTCCCCCTCAAATTCGATAGGCTTTGATAATAAATATTCTGGATAACTAATGTCTGTCTCGGTTAAGATGTCTGTTAGATCTTAGATATAGAAGTCAAATATGCAGCTGGAAGTTTCAAACAATAAATTATGATTTTTTTTTTTTCTGAATTAAGCACAGCAAACAGACATTATGAATAAATTTAGAATTCTGTGAAGCAGTTGAAGCTTCTTCTGAGAACTGGCTCAGATTGGTTTGTGTAACTGGAATAAACTTAAACTAATGTCATTATGTATAAAACCCCAACAACCCAACAGCTCTCTTTATCATCTATTCTTTCACATTTCCTGGCATCATTTAATAAAATACTTGAAGTTCCAGCATTTTGCTGCTGCTGGTGGTATACCTTGGTCATGACCTGGAAGGACCACCCACCCCTGTAAAAGAGAGGGTAAGTCTGTCTCTATGCTAATTTGATTTTAGACCTCCTTAGAAGAAAAATATACAGGTATTCTTAAGTCAGCTTCAGTCTGGGCTGAGCTACTTCTGTGATGCAAGTTTTGGTCTGTAGAAGCCACTTACAGCTGCGTGCATAAGGCAGAGGGTGTTTTGTGTGTGTATGTGTGAAGGAGAAGAGAAACTTTTATTGGTGCTTTTGTTTCTTTTCCACTTGAAGAAAAGCCAGATATTTTTCTACTTATGTTTGAAAAAATGTCCAAGAAAAACAAAAGCACTAATATTAGCCAAAATGAATCTTTAGTTAATGAGATGTGATTGATTACTTTGAAAGGAAAAAGTAATATACTATGACATATAACTCTAAATGCACTGGTTAAAGATCTAAATAATTTTATTTCCCATAAAGAAGCACTTGTAATTGGGAATGAAAAATGCAGTAAGCTGATGAAGAGAAAATAAATTTATTGAAGTGATTTTGCAAATCATGGTAAATTGAGACACAAACAAAGCAGCAAATAAAGGAAATAATGTAGTAATTGGAACCCTCATCCCTTATTGGCATACATTATGGCTTGCTATCTTTTAGCAGTATTAAATCATTGTATGTGAATGTTGCCAAAAAAACTCTTCATTTCCTTTTAGTGACTTCTTACTGCCCTCAGTTGAAGTTTAATAGAAAAGGAAGGACATGATGTAGTTTTAATGACAGGAAACCCATGGCTTCCAAATGAATAAATTCCATCACTGGCTGCCACAAAGTGTGCTAATTATTTCCTTTGATAAATTAAAAGCCGTAAAAGTCCAAAGTATATAGCATGTGGTTTACAGTTATAGTCTGCCTGTCTGCATTATTGAAAGTTCATATAAACCTCATTATTTTAATTTAATAAACATTATAATTATTTTTTACACCAGTAGGCTGTATAGAAAGCATATGTCAAAGACAAACTTGTCTGACAGGAGGGTAAACCATCCACAAAATGAATAAGCAAAGAACATGATGTGCCATGTTGTGATAGATCAGGTTTTTTATGATACTTTTGAATGAGCAGATGCTTAAATATTTTTCAGCTTTATAAACCAGAGAACCAGCGAACTGACTTTATCTGGTAAATAAGTATTTAATTCTGTAGAGTGTGCTTTGATAACAATACAGTCCCTTGTGTTTAAGAACAGAAGCAGAGAAAACTTGGGAAAAATTTAGGGAAATGTAGAGAGGAAAATGGAGATTTTATAATAAACATTGAAAAGCAAATAATATACAATTCTATTCTATCTGAAGGAATGAAACAGATATTCAACAGTGATGTAAATAACCAGAAGTGGGTTTTTTTTCTTAAGAAAGATCATATCCAATGAGGGTCTGAATATTTTTAATGACTATTGTACTAATGACATTGAGGCCTGCTCAGTACCTCACAGGATTAGACCTTAACCTTAATACAGATAAAATCAAAAAAGAAAAGAAGAAGACTGAAGACTGAGAAGCAAACCCAGTTTTTAGAGGTGATTGAAGTCCATTTCAGGTTATGATTCTAAAATATTTTAAAAGGCAAACACTTCTGGGTTAGCCAATCAATCCAGTACTGTTCCAGTACCACAACTTTTGCTGTGTCTTGATCTAATGCACCTGACTTCAACTGTAAATTGATTCAAATGTGCTTTTAAAGTGGGGAAAAAGAAAAAAGAGAGAATTTAGCTGGACTGCATTAGTAATTTTGCTAAGCATAAAGATTCAGTAATGAGACTCGGAGTTTCTGGAGACATGAGACAGCAGTGGCAAGCCAAAATAGAGGGCACAGGATCACACAGCAGATATCTGGAACCAGCAGACAGATGTACAGAACTAGGTCTGGCAGGACCAGGAAAAAGCAAAAGACAGGCAAACCACTTTGCTCTCTTAAATTTAAAATGCCTGTTATGGACAACAATTAGAGATGCTGATTAAAATTACAGGAATTGGAGCATGTATTGTTTTTCCATGGTATTGGACCAAATGTGTTGCAGAAGTGAGTATTCACAGAGCTGTGTCATACAGCTGGGGAGCTGCAGCTCCCAAATGATTGAATCAAATGGGTATTGTTACAGATTATATTGGAGAGCTCTTTTGTGTTGCTTTATTGGTCTATATTGTCTCCTTAGCACAAGCCAAACCCTATGGACCAATACAAATGTACAGCTGGTCTGATTTGTGCTGGAGAGCAGCTTTCTTTCAAGCCTATAGGGAATATTGAGACCAGTTGCCATGTATGTCAATGACCGATTAGTTTAGTAGTTCTGTGTAAAACTAAGGATGTATTTTGCTTTTGCTTAGAAGTGTATGCCTAGACTTTATGAAGAAAATTCAGGCTTGCATGTGCTACAGGGCTGAAGCCAGTGGAATTGTTTCTGAGTGGCAGTGATGCTGACTTGGTGCTATAATGACTCTGTATCATCTAGAACTTACGAGTTTAGTGTCTGACACTGCACCATGTCACAGGGAAAAGTGTTATTCTCTGGAATAAAAAAAAAAAAAAGGACCTAACTTTATGAGCGTGCCTGATTCTGCTTCTGAAATTATTCTGCCCTTCAGTGAACTGAAACGGAAACATATCACAGTTTTGTTTGATGTGCCATATCAGCACTTTTCTGTTATTTCATTTTCACACAGTAACACAAAAAATGATTTTGAGGGAAATAGAAAGGGTAAGAAGCTTTCTGAATCTTTTGAGTTGAAAGGAAGCTTGAAAGAGCTGGGGGAGGTGTTTTAATATTCTTGCAGAAGTAATTGCTGTTGCAAGGAAATGTAGGAGGCTGAATTCTTCCACATTGCAACATACTGCAGCCTCAGAAATATACCATACATTCTAGCTGAAGTATTCTTAATAGCAAAGATTTAAATAAAGTAATTTGAAAATGCCAAATCTGTGGCAGCACTTGCAAGAATATCTCCTTGAAGGGCACTCTGCTATTATGTTTATATGTCACTACTTCTCTTTAATAATAAACCTATGAAAAAAGAGAATAAAGTGCCATAAATAGCATATATGAAGACATATTAGTGCCTCCTTGGAAAATGCTGACACACTTTGACCATGCAAAAGAATTCTGTTCCTTTGCTCTTCCTTTATATTTTTCCATCTTTTTTTAATTAATGGGAGGAAGACAAGATTACTGCTTCTTTAGAGATTATTTCCTCCATTGATTTTTCCTTCTGTAGTCATAACAAATCTGCTTGTAAGATGAAAATGGCTCACATAATAGCTGACTATGCTTATTTTCATAGTATTTTACTTGGGAAAATAATTAACTTTTTTATTAAGACTGCTGTGAAACTAGCTATAAAGACCAAAATATATTGTAAAATACTAGTGGGACTTGAATACCTGATTAATATCAGCACCATAGAGTAGAAATATTTTGTTTTAAAGATTTTCATTATCTTTTTATTATTTCTTCTCATAGCTGACCTTCAGAAAATATGTTTTGAATCTTAAATTTTATAGGCTTTGATTTTTCTCTTTGATAACATGCTATATTTAGAGAGAGATACATGAGCAGCATTTATATCAGGGGCATAAAAACTATTGTCTGTAAGTTGTGTAGGAATATAAGACAAATCAGTCTTGTAGTACAAAGGCAATCTGTGATGGGCATGATATTTACAGAGCAGATGGAAAGTGAAAGACAGGATTGCTGTGAAAATCCTTCCCTCTTACCATTTGTCAGAGGTTAAAGAAGGCCCTGAAGGAGCTGGACAGGCCTATGACCAAGTTGATAGTCTGTCACTTGCTGGCTTTTCAGTTGAAGCAAATAGGAGTTACCTCTCTGTGAAGAGTTATTTCAGTTGACTATGAGAAACAGAAGGAGGAGGGGCTGTGGTTTCTTTCGATACCTGCAGGAGGTCAATGTCAGAGACAGTGATGAAATTCTCTCCTTGATTTTTCTGGGCTGTTTACAGCTCATGTAGTATACCACCACAGCATGTGTGAATGAGGGTATGACACAAGATCTCTCTGATGTTCTGGGGTAGTATAAATGCATGTTCAAATGTTTTCTTTTGTTTAGGCACTAGAAGTGTTCTTGATTTAAAAGCCATAAATCAAACGCTCTTCCATACTCTAAACATATCACTGCCATTCCCTAGAGAGTTGATCGGGGCTTCTTGGTTTCAGGTTAGGAGGAAGCAATAATATTTTTCTGGGTAGTGTGGCTACTTCTGCTCTATCCAGGGAGCAGAGAGAAAGGAAATGATGAAATGTTGGTGTGTTTTGTGACAGAAGTCCCTCTTTAAATTACAGTGTATATTTACCTTGTTATTAACTCATCTTGTATATCTTATTTTCTGGTCATCTGTAATTTTAGGGAAGAAAGGTTAATTTTTATGGGGATCATGGTATTCCTGCTTCATACCAGCAGTGGTCCACTTAAACTATGGACAAATTCAGAGAAATTTGAATTTCACTTATCTAAATGCTGCATCATACCAGTAGTGAGTGTGTTAGCACAGGAGCTCTGCAGTCATCCTGACACTCAGTTTAAGTATACTGAGACTGAGGACCTGCCTGTATGTCCACCGAAGCCCCATCACACAGCAGGGCAGCAGGGTACCTGGGGAACCCCTTTGAATTAGTGTGCCCCCCCCCCCCCCCCCCCCCCCCCCCCCCTCAAGCGGGCTCC
>NDXB01009102.1:51307-83550 GCA_002631895.1 Agapornis roseicollis
TTTTTTTTTTTTTTTTTGGTCTTGCCAACTATAATCGGTATCCTGCTCAGATTCTTTAAGGAACTGACTGGTGTTGTGACCATGGCATTGATTTAGGACCCGTTGTGTAACATCATCCTGTGTTAAGCATTATTTCTCTCTCTTTAACATTTCAGAAAATTTTTTTCTTGCTTTAAAGATAGGAATCTATTAATGTTTCTAAATAAATAGATGAAATTCAGCTTAATTAATTTTAAAAATATCAGTTTTCTTTCACACTTTTAATGAAAACACAGAATACCTTTTAAAACATTTTAGTTGACATTACCTGGCTCCATGAACCCGCTTTTAAGCTGAGCCTTGCATGAAGGAATACAGCAATGAAAATAAGAACTAAACGTGAATGAGGGGAAAGTCATTGCCCTCCTTCTGAAAGAGAGTTTCAGATCAATGACTTAGGGGAGCTGAGTGCAGAGCAGTTTTTTTCATTTTCCTCTCTCTGTTTTGCACTGATCCCCCTTACACTCAAACTCAATTTTGTCATTTTTATATCACCTAAAATCATTAAATGAAGAAGATGAACAAAAGTGGAAAACAAATGATCATTCATGAACCAAACCAGATTAGTGTGCAAGCTTGTCTAAAAGACTGATGAGATAATACCTGCAAAAGAATGGTCTGCTCTGACAGGAAAAGGAGAACCTATGTATCCAGAACACCCAATAGCTCATCTGGCAGTAAACGAGAGGTCAAAATGTCAGTCTCCCAGTCCTGCCTATTATGGCGTTACAAATCTATTAAAGAAGTCCTAACATCTATCCAGTACTATTATAGGAAATCTCATAGCATGGATGGGAAATTAAAAATAAGTGGATATATGTATAACAAAGAGGTACTCTCAAAGGAGAAATGAAACAAGGATGGAGAAAGATTGAAAAATACACGGCAAAAAAGTCAGTGATAAATAGAGACTCTGTCAAGAGGCGGGGGGAGAAATGCTTGAAGATATTTGGAGAAATAGCAAAGAATAAAATGAGTAAGGATCATGGGGATGTTTGTCCTCTGATTTCAGTCTTTCCCTTTAAGATTAAAAAATAATTCCTTTAAAAATGTGGATAACTGTAGCTCAATTCCATTCATGAGTGATGACACCAGGCAGGCATGGTTTCTGTTTGGCTGCATTTCTTGGGCACAGAAGGACACTGTGTTATAATACCCTGCTAGATAAAGACATGCTGAAATTCGTAAGGCTGTTAGTTGAACCTAATCTCACACTGGCAAAAGCTGTTACTACAGCAAGCCAGATTGAATCAGCTATTAATAATGCAAAGATGTCATTGCTTCCCCAAAGAGATTCTTAGCACAGCTTGTAGGGGAGATTACTATTATTCATGTTATTAGAAGCAGACCTAAAAGGGACATTGTCTATTGTATGAATAGAAAGATTTTTGTTTTTTTCCTAAAAAACCTTTGAAAGAGCAAAGAAACGATCTGGACTAGAGGAGTTAAACCATCCTGTATTTTCCTCATAATTATCCCTTAGAATAATTAAAATTTGGGCTTGTATTTATACAAAGTTCTTATTATGGATACATTCTTGGCCTTCAAAAGCATGGTGAAGACAGTATTTTTTTTTTTTAGAGTGATGTTTACTTTTAGACATGTTTGCTTATGCCCTTATGACACATTAATGGGCTTGTTAGAGACCCTATGACTTTAATGGGACAGGATTGACGCTGGTGTGTAAATATCCACAAGCCAGTGTAAAAAGCATAGTTCTCAGCCCTCTGGAATAAGGGAAGACTTTTGATGCAGATGCAAATGTTATGACTTTACATTGTCTTTTCTTACACTTGATTTTTATTTTTTTTTGGGGGAAGATATATTAGTGAATTTTGGAGACAGCATCTTGTATCTTCTACACTTGTGCATGAATTTCTGAACAAAAATCTAGCATTTGGACTACTGGCATGGTGTTTCTAAGACTTTCTTAGATGAAAGGGTTGAAGCAGATAGATTGGAAGGTTGTATGTTTTCATGAGTCTGAGAGACCTTGAAGCCAGGAAAAGCATCAACTTGATATTGAGATATAAACAATTGTTTTCAAAATAAGTATAAATGTGGCTCTTCATGAATACTATAATCATTAAGCAGAGTGTTAAAGATGCTACTAGCCCTTTTTCTGTGAGATTAAGAAAGACAATTTCAGCATTCACACAGAGGCAGCCTTCAGCCAGTCCCCTAGTTATGAGAGTTGTTTTCTATACACTCCCTAGAGAAAGAAAAGTTGCATAAAGTTCCAGTCCTTTTCTCTCCGCTTCAGAAAAATGAAGAGATCATAGCACTGACTTTCAAAATATTTTACAGAAACATCCTGTTGGGTGCATGTGTTTGTAAAAGAGGTGCTGATACAGCATAAGAAATGGTGGGTAAAATAAGACAAGAACAGCAGCCCTGAGTAGCATCTGAGTAGTATGATGTAAATGCTGAGATGTCACTAAAGTGGCTCTTTGAGCCATAAGTCCTCTTCTGGTAGAAAGGAATGGACACAGAGTCTGGATCAACCTCATGATCTGTAAATTTAGGCAGAGGTAAATCTCATCTCAACAAGTTTGATGAAATTTTAATGAGAGAAAGCAAGTTCTTTGGGCAATGTCATAGGCCTGGAAACAGACGGTGGGATCAAAAAAGTACAATGGAAAGTTTTCTTAAATTACTTCAAAATAAATCTGATTTGTTTTTTAGTTACTTCAAAGGCTTCTGTCAGAGGTATTCCTCCTGGCTTTCCTTTTGCTACAGAATGTTGAGTAAAAAATAGGCATGTGTCCATTGGAATATGGAACAGCGGGTAGTTCCATGGGAGGTTCCCCCAGTTTCATTGTAAGAAGCAGATAGCTAGTATTGAGATATTTGTAAGAAACATTTCAGAGGCTGCTGGCATTGAGGGAGGTGCAATGAGGGAAAGATAACAGGACTGCAATTAATTTTATAACGCTGAGGGAATTTTAGTGAAGTTAAAATAAATAAATAGAGTTCTTGGGGAAATGGAAGTCAAACTTTCAATTACTCGAAAAGATTCTGGCTCATTCGATCTAGCTGACACTTTGATGTGTTTAAATCTTTGCAGACACTATGTAAGAACTGAATCAAGGCCATCTGCACCCCCTCTGTTCTTGTAAATGCAGAAGCAGTGGTATCTAAACAGTAAGAGGACCAGCTTTTTCAAGAAGGAAATTTGTAGAGATAACATGAACAGTGGCTGTCATTAAAAGTCAAATGACTACTTTTAGATGTTATTGGTGAGGGTTATCAGGAGGCAAATATGGCACATTAGATTATGCAACCTACTTTCAGGGCTTTGCTGTATTTTCTTGTCTTAAGAAGAGCATCTTGTGTTTTCTGATGAAACAAAAGCCAATTCAGCAAAAGAGGAGAAAGGGCAGTACATACAGTATTCATTTAACTGTACTTCAACAGGAATTCCATAACCAGAGATATCTTTTAAAGTTTAAATATTTCCAATTCCTACAGTTAATATCCTAAAACTGCACACCCATAGCAGTACTTTTACAGTAAGCAACAAAACAAAATATTTATCATGGTATTTACAAGACACCATTAAAAACAAAGTTTGTGCTCTCAACAATTTTTTCTGTTGTGAACTGAACACAAAAAAGTCAGGAAACATGAGGAAATCCAAAGACAGTATAATTCTAACACTTGGTTTTAATTAAAAGCTTTTTCTATACTTTATGCCACATGTTACTTGTATATATTATCAAGATACAGGAATGAACAGGAATTTCACTAAGACTTGTTAACAAAATATTCAAGGCAGACCAGCAAAGAGGAGATCAAACAACAAATAGGGAAAGCTGTGAAGAGCAGGTGAGATTCTTTCCATAAAATTAGAGCACTAGCATGAGGTTCCAGAAAGTGATCAAAAACTCTCTAAGGGTAATTAATCCTTTATTTTGTTTCATAACATGTTCCTCTGAATGTATAAAACACCAGGAACAGCTACTTACTAGATCTAAAAAGCCATTAAACAAAAATTAAATCTTTCCTGAAGAAAAAAATTAAAAATGAACTGTTCCCCAAATGAAGGCCTTATGTGTAACTTTCTGGGTTTTTTAACTTTGCATTTCAACAGTAACTGAAGTTCTCTGTTGGTATTCTAAGCTCAATTTCCTGATTGCAAAGAAGATAACTTAAAAAAAGTGGTTCTGTGATTCACCTCAGACTGGTGAAATCATGGTACTGTAACTCATACTATAAATATTCCAGTATATGATGCAGAACTGTTGCCAAATAAAGTGCTCTCTGATGGATTTGTAAGTAGATAGGAAGGTGGATCAGCTGAAAAAAGTTGTTATCTGAAAAAGGATTGACTTCCAAGGCTGCCTGTGAAATAGCTTTAGCCATGAAATATATGTTAGAACAAGAAAGGAAAACCACCAGATGACAAAATGGGATGGATAAAGTGCATGACACAACAAAACAAAAAGCTTTCTTTAAAACTACATTGTCATAACATATTCCTCCGCTGGGTTCATGAACAAAACACTTCCCAGGAAGTGCAGTGCAAGAGCAGGAGGTCGGCGAAAGTTATAGATGGGGAAGCAAACGCAGCTGCTGTAGATAGAAAATGAGAGGTTCAGAATGGGGAATGTAGCTCATACCAGAGCAGGTCTGAATACTGTGTTGATCACAGGATGGGAAAATGCACACAAACAAGCATATTCTGGGGCTGAGCTGAGCTGAATATAACTGAAGTGTTCTTACAGACAAGCTACTTTAAGAACAAAATGATGTCACTGTTTTTACATTGCAAAAATGTAGTCTAGCATACCCTCATGATGGGGAGTACAGATACAGTGATAGGGCCAGGAGAGCTATGCTTGAGGTTAACTGAATGCCTAACATGTGTGTCCAAGTGGGAGGAAGCTGTGGTGAGACAAGAAATGAGAGAAATAATTCATTTACTGTCTGGCATGATGACTGTGAATTTCTTTAAAGATTATTTCTGTATATTGTGTAGGTTTGTGGGCTTCTGTGTCTTTATTGCTGCTACAAAGAAGTACATCTCTCTGTTAGAACTAAATTATGATCACTTCAGTTTTGTGACTATTAATCAAGAGAAGGCATTTGCAAGCTTTTCCCAGCCACATATCCTTTGAGGGTTTTGAAAGCTATAGAATGCAGTTTGTTATCTGTCATTGTGAGGCCTTGCCAAGTTCCATGATGCAGTGAAAGCAGAGTCATACGCTGCAGCTGACACTTTCCCACTGACCTCAGCTTGTTGTACTGCATAAACAGAAGCTATTACAAGTCAATATGGTTCTTGGAGAGGGTTATGCTGAAAGGCGCATAAGAAAGTTTTCCACATTTCTGCAAGGTTCAAAGTGAACGATGTGCTTTTTCTGTCACATCAGCTGACAAGGCTGTCATATCCTCAGTTCACCTCATAAATAACAGGCATAGAGGATGGTTGTATAAAGCTACAGTTCAAAAGGATTGAAATCTGACATCAGGCACTGCCTTTCCTCGACATGCTCACCCTTAGCCATGTTTAATGGTTGGTATGTTTCGATTTAATGCCTCACTTTCTGCTTGATGAATCAGGATGCAGCCTTGTAGACAGTCTTGCAGGGTTGCAGGGGAAAGCCACTGGAGCAAAGGATGAAGAAATAATTGTTGTGTAAAGCCTGGCAGCATTGTAACAGCAACTGAGAGGTGACATGGACCTGGGAGTGTGTCACTGGTCTTGGAGACCTGACACAAACCTTGCTTGGGTTTGTGGCAGCTATCAGGGAAGGGTATTGAAAGAAATTGTCTGTGGGATCCAGGGAGTCACCAGTGATCTGGAGGTGGCAGAAGGCAGGGGAGTTGTTTTTTTTCCCCTCCCCCCCGCCCTGTAATCCCAGAGGTAAATGTGAAGGACTGCAGAAATAAAGTGGGGATTTATTGGGAGGGAGCAGATTTACTAGGAATTGGTGGGCAGGGGAGCACTAACCTTCTGCTCCTTCACTGAGCTGATCTGATCGCAGGGCTCACAGCTCCTCTCCCTGCCTGTCTTTCTCTTAGGGTCCACAAAGCAGGCAATGGGGCCATGGCACCCTGTACTGGGGCATTTCATTTCCTCCCTTCCCCCCTGTGATCTGCAAATGTAAACAACTGCCTACTTTTACCTAAACCAAAAACCAGATCTGCCTCTAATCAAGTTGGGTGACTGTTGACATGTGTAGAGTTTGATATTTTGATAATATTATATGTCCGTGATAATACTTCATTACAGTTATGTCCTTGGCTATAATTCTTTCAACACAGTCACTTTTGTATAGCCCTTTGAGTAACAGGAAAGCATTGTAAGGCCAACTTTTGCTCTGATGGTCACATTACAATTCAGAAGATGTAGAATTAATCAGCATCTGATATACCTCTGAGAAACAGCAAGTAATGCATTTATTTGTCTTGCATTTTCTTGTAAAGGGAATTGTATGTGTGTTTGGGGGAAAGGGGAGAAGAATTTTTTCCTCCACCTTGTCTAGGTTTGCTTGCAATCTGAAACCATGACTGGTGTGTTGTCATATAATATTATACTCTTCCACTTTACAGACTCTCAGTTATTTCCCTTATATTCACTTACCTATGCAGAGAAGATCATTAAACTGACTTGCAAATCACTGTGCTGATCAGCAGTTCATATTATGTTAGATTGTTCTTTTAGTTTAATTTCTATGAAGTAATCTGTCTTGTGATAGGAACAGTAGAAACTTATTCTTCTATTTTGAATGATCGAAACTGTTAACCCACCACATTTTTCACAAAAGGTAAATACTCTGCCTATGTCACCTCTCCAATTTGCATTTCACAAATGCTCTAGTGGAGACAATATAATATTTTGTCATCTGCCAAAAAGAAAGTTTAGGCCTGGTTTGAAAATACATTGTGTGACCACTAAAACCTTTAAGAATATTTCCAATACTTTCTTGAAGTAAAATTTTCCTTTGGATCAATCAATCAAAACATTTCATGTAGATAAACATTTAGTGTGCTGAAGTTGGGCAGCTTTTAATAATCATATAAGGTAAATTTAAAGTGGAAATAGAGCACTTTGACTGATTTATAAAAACATTTCCATTTTTGAGACTAACAGTGTAATTGTATTTGCAAAGGTGCCCAATATTTTATAGAAATTTGTTTTGAAGATCATAGGGATGAACTGTTAACTGTGCCTTTGTTTAGGATCCTAAAAATAGCAAATTAAACCAAGAAAAATATTTCTACTCCATTAGGAAAGTAGAGAATGAGTTCTTTTTTCACAAGATTCTACGCCCACACTAAAATGCAGATTTTGTAGTTGATTATAATTTCTAGAAAGTTTTCAGGAAAAATTGCCTGGCATATCTTCATCATCCAGCATTTTCAAAAGATCTGCATTTTGAGTCTGCTAAAGCACACATCTGATGCATCTCCCTGCCTGTAATCCTGAGCCCCCAGGATTATAGGCAATACAAATATGCCTCTTTTCCTGTTCATAATGGAAGATGGAGGTGAAATCTACACAGGAGCAACTGGCAGTGTCGTGACTTAATCTTTAACGAGAATTGTAAGAATGTTTTTCTTATACAATCTTATCATTTGACTGTCATCAGTAGTCAAGACACCGCTATAATCTTTTTAGACGTAGTCAGGATTATGGCCTTTCTTGGTTCATTTAGATTTACTTTTCTGCTGATGTTTGGCCTCAAGGCAGGGTTATTTCACTCAGATGGTAGAGTGTCTGCAAAACTGCAATGCATGCAAATTTGTGTGTCTCTTTGGGCATGGAGTTCAGCTTAAATTTTAATCATGTAAACAGTATGCACATCTATTATAGTGTTCATATTACAGTTTTCCAGCAGAATTGTGGGAGCTTTTCCCTGACTCTGATGAAGGTTTGCATCTGAATTCGCACTGCAGTTGCTATGGAGGTATTTATCTCAGATGTAAAGTAAGTCTGAAGATATATGCCCAAACAATACATATTTCTCCACAACATCTGTACGAAGAGATGAGATAAATGCCTCCTCTCTCTACAGCACTATAGCAGTTTGCACTGTCAAAAATTATCTGCAGGTTTGATATAAAGCTGCAGGCTTCTTATTTCTCATATTAACATGATCTAGCTCATCTTTTAATTTTAATTTCCCATTGTTTTATGTGAATGGGAGAGAGTTGAAAGACAGGCACTGACGCTGCAGATATAGGAGCTTGAATACGTATTTTGGAAGTGGAAGACGCAAGGACCAAAAACATAACCTAAGAATGGTTTCTGTTCCTCTTGCTGGCCCAGTTAGGTTTTAACCAATGGGGAAAACAATTGACATAAGAACCAGGCAGGAACTAGGCCCAACTGCTATCTGTTTTTCCATGACTACCCAAAACCTCTGAGTTTTTTGTGAATGTCTCCCTTCCATATTGAGGTCATCCACCCTGAGCCTGAAATTTTTCCCCAGCAGATGTTAAATCAAAACCAACTTTTTGCTTGCAAGTTTTCTTTTGATGATTTAGCATAGTCTGGAAAAAAAATAAAATAAAATAAAAAAAGGAAAATGTTCCCACTCAGCTTAGTTAGATAAGCAAAGAATAAAGCAGTGTTGGGAGAATATAACTGTCAAAATAGTAACCTGGTTAATTACAGTGTTAGCTGTTGGTGTTTCACTTACTAAACTAAATATTCATAATCCCTTTTCCACTTAGGTATTCAAAGTATAGACAGATCTTTTCTTTCTCAATGCACCTTTCATCCTTTTACTGACATTTATTCTTCTTTTTATTCAATTAACCCAGAAAGAAAGCTTCTGGCAAGGCAAGTCAGCTGTTGTCTGCCGAAAAGAGACATACAAATCTTGTCACATAGCTTTTATTTTTATGGTCAGGAACCCTCAGGCCTAGTATTAAGGCAACTTAGGCTTGTGTGGAACTTTACTGTCTCCTGCACACTCTGAAATAAGATTACATGATGGAGAAGATCAATTTACTGAGAACATTTAAGCTCAGAATATTAAGCTTTTTGTGCAATCACATCTCCTCTCTAGCTGTGTGGCAGAAAAGAGAGCCATAGGATCCTTGACAAATTAGATATTACCACATCTAACTGTGTATATTTAAGCTTATCAAACTGAATTGTTGCATTGTAACTGTGCTCTTATGCAGACAAGGACTCCATTTAATAAATGCAGTGCCATTTAATAGTAATTAATCACCCAACTAAAATGTCACATTAAGGTCAAAGAGACCAGAAGACAACAAAGAATAGAACATTAAATTCAGCTGACAAACATAGGAAGGGAGAATATAGAGCCAAAGAAAGTTCTGGGACATTGGCACTGGTAAAACATTTAATCCAAACTTCTTAACTTTCCGTTCAGTTCAGAAGTAATCACATTCACTTGGTTCAAAGTAGGGTCATTTTTGTAACTTTTAAATGAAATTTCCTCTTTGCGTGTGCAGTGTCAGCCCATTGCAAGCTTGGAATTGTTGGTGCTTTTACAGATGTTGTGTTCTCAAGTATTTGTTGTTTCCTTCCTCCTGCTTCTTTTTGCTATTATGATATTCTTTCATTTGGGTGGAATTTGCCTCACATAGCCTGAAATAGAAACAGCTTGGACATTCAGCTTTTCTAAGATGGAAAGAAATAAAAGTAAGTATGTAGAAACAAGGAGAGGATAAAACACCAAAGAATCTTCAGTCATGTACTTTATTAATTTGAGAAGCAATTTAGGAATAAGTAATCCTAATGTTTGCAAATTTTTGGAAAAATTCAAAAGCATTCTGCAGAAGTTTTTAATATAACTGCTGTTGGTCCCAGAACTAAAGACTGTAATCAAAACATCCTAGAAAGTCTCATGATTATGGAGTATACAATGTAGAATTTAATTTCATGTTATGACTGTGTAATGGCATTCAATAGCAAAAAAAGAAAAAGAAATTATTGAGTTGAATAAGAGGATTATTTGTGACCAGTATTTTTCATACAAACATAAACTCTAAACAAAAGGCTCTGTTTCAGAGGAAGTACACTTATCACCTGCAGAAGTAAAAAATTAGGGAGTTCCACATACTAAACATGGAATGTTGCAGAAAAAATGAATCTCCACTGTTGATTCTACTGCAAAACAGAGTTTATCAACTGCAGTAAAAGTGTATGAGTAGGTTTATTTGTGTGGCATTATGTATATATGTTTGCATTATTTCTCACGGTGTCTTTTTCATTTCATTTCTTTTATAAAATGTAGAAATAAGCAAGTGCCATCCATTTTTATAACATAGATTTTGAAATGCCATTGTGCTAAATATGCTACTTTCTGTGCAGGAAGAGCTAGCAAAATACAGTCAAGAATGAAAATGTACTATTGTCAGTGTATGTTACAGAATTCAGACAAACTGCTGCTAAATAGACTTGTTCTTTAAAGCATCTATCATTCCTCCTTCCTGTTCCAGAGTTCTTAGTTTCATGTCCAAGAATTTTTAGTATTGTGAAAAAGAGTAATTCTTTAAAAATTACTCTCCATTTGGCAAGATCCGTCTGTATAACTTTTGCGTCAGTCCAAAGAATTTTGGCCTCTCCAAATGTTAAAAATTATCTTTCAAAATTGTGTAACTCTGACTTTGTCAGGAACTGGGTAAATTTTCTAAAATATTCCTTTCTTTCATTGCCTTTTACATCCAAAAGTTATAATGGGCCAAGTAATTATTAATTATTTGTTCATATATGAAAGCCCAAACTCATAATATTGAATTATTTGGCATTAATTTCTCACACTTGAATGCATGATAAATATTAACTTAGTACTGGTCAGGGCTGGGACACATCCAGGCAGGTGTCTTCATGTATGAAGTAGAACCAATGTTTATGGTGCTGGTTAACATGCATAGATATACCTTTTCAAATTTTAATGAAGGCTTTGATGATGCAAAATTTGAGAGTTCTGATGTTCACATCTGAAAGACCTTTACAGCCTTTGTAGAGGAAAAAATACCATTCTCTTTGAGTTATCTATGCTTGTGCTGATTTTTAGAAGAGCATATTTCTCCTTTGCACAGATCACTGTAGTTCCACTCAGCTTCTGTGACAATTCTATAGGCTACATTCTATAGACTCTAATCCTATAGAGTCTATCTCTTATTCTGTCCTGACATTTCTTCAAGAAAAGCTTTCCTCTGCATGTTTGGCACTATAGAATAAAAGATTATTATGTTTATTTCATAATGCAGTGGTTTCCAAAGTGTGATCTGCATTCTAACCTACTGGGCCACCATGAGCAGTGCTTGGCTGGTCTGCAACCTGCAGCAGATCCTATGACCTGGGGGAGTTCAATTAGGGACTTCATACTCTGACCACAATACAGCACCACAGCCTCTTTCCAACTGGGTAGCCATAGCACTTGGAATGCACCAAAGCCCTATTTTAGACCTTGCACACATATGAATGAGCTGCATGGGGAAAAAATTTGGGACCTGGGGTCTCTCTCTTTTGGTTTTCTTACCATCTTATTTCCTGTCCTTTCTCATCTTTCCAGCTCTTATAAACTTGCTGCATCTCTGAATGCACCTTCTACTTCCGGCTCTGCAGGCAAGTCCATTTCCTCCATTGCCTTTCTGCCTGCAGTGCTCTGAGAGCAGAAGGGCTTTGCTCTCTTCTCTGTCCTTTCCGGAGACCACTCTGCTGCTATCTGTTCCCTCAGGAAAACCCTTGTTCAGCTCCTTGTAGCTCTAAATTGAAACATGCTCTTCTGACAGACATCTTGAGGAGTAACTAATTATTGTATGTACACTTTGAGCATGTGCAGCATGAGCTTTTGTGGAGATTTTTGCTTAAATATAGGTGCAAGTATGTTGCTGTTGCTTGGGTAACCTTGCCAAAGTACACAGCTAAACAAACAAGTACACAAAAAGAGAGAGCTGGCAGGTAATACTTGCCATAGCAAAAATTCTCGCTTAGTGGTAAAAGTTTAGCAATGCTTTAAGCAAATGTTGACGTGGGAAGTTTTCACCTTTGTCTTATTGATTCTAGAAATTTCATCTGCAGTATATGTTTAGGGGAAAGACAGAGAGACAAGCTATGCACATTGTGATTTATTACAAATGGCTTCTGCAACTTTGAACATGTAGCAGGGAACAGATGCTTCTTTCTTCATATCCCACGTATTTGAAGCACTTATAGAAAATGTTTCTTTGTGGAGAAAACTTATTAAGCAAAAATCTCATTCTAAAGTGTATCTTTTGCTAGAAAGTTTGGCTCTGAGGTATATAACACTGTGTTGTCTGTACACTTTGCATCTTGCTACACAACATGATGGGTGCAACATGGTGTCTACTTTCTTCCTATGATTTGCCTGTGTTCTGCATATCTTTTCCATGGAGCTGTTGCCAGAAACTGGGGCTTTCTAAACCCAAAGAAATACAGAGTAGTTTGCTGTCTAAATGACATGTTGTAGCTTGACTTCCATTTTCCTATAACCAAAGGTCACTGTGGCAGGAAAAATGAACACTTTTAAAATCAAGTTTAGTTAAAAAAAGAAGTATTGAGCTAGTGTTTGTCAGACCTGCCTTCATTAGACACTCCTTTTGATAGTGACATAAAACCACTGTTACAGTTGCCTCACTTTAAATTCCCAAGACATTATTTACTGCAATAGATCTCGGGGCAGAAATAAATCACTGATACAAACGCTAATTTCATCCTCACTAAGTGTTTGCATGAGGCCAATTATGTCAGTGCTGTCCTGTAACTAGCAAAATCTGGGGTGTTCCCCTATCCAAACTCCCACCCTCTCCATGAGAAAAGCCCGATTTAATTGGGTTTTGTCTTTGCTGAGCTTAATGCAAAAATCTATCTGTGATGCCATGAACTGGGACGAATACTTTTAAAATCCCTGTATGTTTGCTATTTGTAGTGGAGGGAAAGAAGTCTGTTGGCTTGCAATGGGGGAATGAATATGCCCTTGGTACAGTCCTCTCCTGCCCTGGGTGATACTGGTGCCTTTGAAAGATGTGTCCCCATGATGGAGCTTGTGGGGAGTCAGGGCAAATATTGTACATATATATATGTAAATGCTGTACAGCCTGGTTAGAGTGCAGAAAAAACAGGCAGTGCTGACAAAGTCCCTTTATTCCCCGAGCTGCTTGCCGTCTTCCTAAGCACTGCTGTAAGGAGCTTGGCTTGCTGATGGCTCCTCACCTCTTGATGAGATGGCTTTCCCCAGCCTGTGCCTGCACTGCAACACGCTGGGTGCCTTTTATTTGTTTTCTTTCCTGGCAATACTACCCCTCTTGGGGCAGGCGCTTTAGTGAGATGGATCGCACTCAGGTAACCGGCAGTTCAAGGAAGTCCTTCCCCGGGTTGTTTACACCAAGGCGTTTTAGAGCAGCCATTTAGCTTCCACCCAGTCCCACCCTGCTGACCAGCTGTAAGTGTAAAGGCCGCCAGCGGGTCCGCGGGTCGCTGATAAACTAAACCCCCATTTGGCAGGCAAGGAAGCCGGGATGATAAGGATGTTGATTTATGTTTTATCTGTCACTACATTTTCAGTAAAGCTGGGCAGCCAGCCTTAACGGAGTGAAGGCTGTTATCACCTCTTCTTAGCCCTTTAAGTGCAGCAGGCTCTTTGGTGTCTTTCACTGAACGCCGCTTCATTAATTGCGGGGTAAACAGGACATACAGCACCAGACCTTACTGTGTTTTGCTCAGGCAGCACTTAGCACAAAACCAGCAGATTTGTCCAGGTCCAAGGGGTGCATACATGAAAGATTCTGTAGAAGTACTTGCCATTTCCTAGATTTGTTTCTATCATTTAAAATGTATTGCATACCTTGAAGTGAAGGTAATGGCTAGCTTAATTGGAGATAACTTCACTGAAGTGGCTGTAGTTACTGTTTATGTCAGCAGTGAATGTGCCCTTTAACGCAGTGCACCTCAGGTAGGACTGCTTAACGAAGGAAAAACCCGACAACATTCATTACTGGAGAAATAAATGTTGTGAATTATATGTACGATTATGTATCATTTTCCCCTCATTTTGGAGGTGAGCGTTATTTTTCTGAAAGCATTGTAAGATTTTACACATTATATTTAATGGCAAACACATTTTTAGATTTGAGAAGCACCATGTGCCTTTTGGGGCCAGTAGAAGCACCCCCAGAGAAGAGGGTGGAAGGAGCTGAGAAATGTGAGCATACTTACATATTACAGCAAAACCAGAACATGGAAAATCTGAAAAAAAACCCCTTAAAAATTCTTGTTACATCCTTTGTAAAATGTTAAAAATACAGCTTTTGCTTTTCCCTCATCCCTGACTGATTTTTCCTTTATTTCTCTTTCTCTCCCTCTCCCCAAATATTTCATCTTACCTTTCAAGTCTGTCATTATATTTCATTCTAAACAAAACTAGAAAGAGAAAAAGAAGCTAGTTCCTGCATAAGGTCAGTGGGAACTTTGCCATTGGTTTTAAATAGTTGCAGAAGAAGATCCAACATTGCATTTTATAGCTTCCTTTATTTATCTTAGATTTTATTTTGAGCAAAGTGTCTTTTGTACGACTGCATTATTTCCACAGTGAACACCATAATAATGGCCTAAAATGCATTATTATATACATACATACTGAAGAGAGCATTGTTAATAGTTATACTCTTTTAAACAAGAGTAGAAGACAGTTGTAAAAATATGACACAAGGATCCTTGTGTGGTGCATGTTCAATGTAGTAAGAGTGTTCTCCGTAAGTCTGTACTTGGTGTTACTCCATACAAGTTTTCAAGTACAAACAAGAATAATGTTAATTTCTGAGAAACAGGTGATTAAAAAGAAGTAAATAAAACCCAGGCTGCAGTTTCTTCAATATTGTTAATAATGCCTATAGCAAATTTATTCTTCCTGACAAGAAATGGGGGAACGACTGACCATTCTCCTGATTAGAATATGATAGGAACTGAACCAAGATATTTAAGTTTAATATTATTATGCTAGTAGGCTAAGGATAACAATACAAAGTTTGGCAGAAATTTGGCTGATATCCAGGGATATCAGCTGTGGAGTGTGCTGGTCATTTGTTATACATGATTCAGAAGCATAAATGATGGTAGGAACTATTTCTGTTTCTTGTTGATGACAGTTATGAATCTTGTGTTCTCAAAACTGTGTCCAAGGAATCCCCAAAGAGTCGTCTTATGGATAGGGATAATTTATCACAATTACAAGTACAGCGTATTACAACCATGAATAGAATTACCAAAAGTGCAAATAAATGAAAGAGATGTAGGTAGTTTTGCTGCAGCCATGAATCAGACTCACCAGCCTCTCCCTGTCTTGTCAAAAAATAAGATAGACCCCCAGGCAGATAAAAGCTTCAGCTCACAAAGATCTGACAATTGGGATGGATCAATGGCATATTTTTCTCTTAAGAGTCCTATCAAGGGATACTCTAGATCAGCTGTACTCAGGACACATTGATCTGACAGAGTAGCACCTCTTATTTCACTCCAGCCAAAACAGGTATTTGTGGATGTGTTGCAGGAACAAGACAAAATCACTGTTGTGCCATTCAGTTAGATGAAGGTAAAAATCAGTTTTCCCTTCAGTTAATAGGGGTACACTACTTTTAGGGCAGCTTTGATACTGCTGGGTTGTTTTCCACAGTAAATTACAGCAGCTGCCTGGAGAACATATAACCCATTTACTTCTGGTTGTCACAGAAAAAAATCTGCTGATAGGCAAAACAGAAGCATTTGTGGAAACCCATTGGTGACTATAGGCCACAGAGCCTGAGGCTTAGAGCAGCTGTAGTCCTTCCCTCTGAACAGGGGCACACAGGCGCTGTCCTGCACCCAGGGTGAATACTAACGTGACAACATACGTACTGGAGTTAGTGACACTGCTCACATCCCAATATGTTTCTGAGGATGAAAACAAATTGTAGTCATTAGTTACCACAAAAAATATACTGCTGGCAATGAAATGTCACTCTAGCAATCTCACGGGAAGGAACAACTGCTTGCTGGGAAAGTAGCCTTGGCTGCAGCATAACAGCCTAGTATATTCGTTAGACTGGAGCTGAGTAAGAAAATTTGTTAATATAATCTGGTTTTTAATTGATAAATTTCCTACAAGCCGTCATGTCTGCTCTCATTTGTATTTGTTTTCCCAGGTATTTGCTGATAGCTTTCTGCAGACACTTTTTTGGTGTTCATATCTGACTTTGCCTAAATGCAGTTTTCTAGTATTTTTATTACTTATCTGTGGTGGAACAAATGCATCTCTTAGAATTTGAATCTTATAATGAATATATAGTCTGTAAATGACATATATTCCTGCACAGACTTACGTTTCTGTTTTTCCAGACTTTCCTACCAATAAACTGAATATTCATGGAAAATGGATTGAGAAAGGGTGTCAATAACACAGAAATAAATCCAGTGTTTTATTCAAGTGATTATCCATGAAAATTTTTAGGACATTTTCCAATTTCTATTAAAAATTTTATAAAAGAAAGAAATAAATCCTCCCATTCCTTTATGAGTTAAGCCATTTTTAAAGTTGCTCTATTCCATTACACAGTCTCACACCCATTTGTTTGCCCAAATGCAGTTTGCTACTGGATCCAGAGCAGCCTCCTTGCCCCAGACCAGCTGCTGGTGCTCTGTATTTGCAGCTTCCTCTTGCTTTCTGATACCTAATAAAACTGTTTCTATTCACTGTAGAAGTATTTTCGTTCTGTTTGCTTAGTGACCATGCACTACAAATATTCTTTGTGCCACTAACAATCATGAAATGAAAATGTTTACAAAACTTTATTTAGTGCCAGTACCTAATAAGTTATAGAAATGTTCTGAAGTGAATGTGCATATGCGTGTTCACTTGCCTATGAATAAAGTATTTGCTTAATATTTCTGTGCAGCAGAAAGGTGGTGATGTACTTTTGCTAGGAATACTCTGA
Organism: Agapornis roseicollis; assembly: GCA_002631895.1. NCBI lineage: Eukaryota > Metazoa > Chordata > Aves > Psittaciformes > Psittacidae > Agapornis > Agapornis roseicollis. Next base: position 68,267 of record NDXB01009102.1, read on the forward strand.
GATTGCATGCATTTGATGTCTGCTGCCTGGTTTTATAACTCTTTGGAGCTTATTTATGGCCTGTGGAAGAACTGACATGTGAAATAGGCTAATTATTTTTGAAGCTTTTTTTCGGAGTCTTGGACGTATCTATTCAAAATCACATGTTTATGCTGCATCAAAGTGAAGTTGTTGTTTCTCTTACCTCAGATCAGGTGCTTGAGCTCATTTGTCCTGCACTGCTTTAATGTTACTAATCATAAACAGTTTACACATTTTTCCCTGTGTTGTTGAAACCTCACATGTGTTCTGAAAGAGGAATTGGCCCACAGCTTTTATTATGGTAATACATCTGAAAACATTTGCTTCAATATCTGGAGGGTGAATATTTACTTTTAAAGGAACTCTGCGCCATAAGAGGGAATTATGCAACACATTTTAGCTCATTGAGTAGACTTGCTTGCTGTTCTGCTTCTAGCTGACTGGTCTATCTCAGATGATACAGGATGGCTGAGCAGCACTTGCTAGCTTTGCTACTTTCATTTGGTATCTCTCACACAGTATGCATTTCCAGTGCCAAATCCCCTTTATCTCGTTCACAAAAATAGGCTGTGATGTGTTGCCAGCGGGAACAACATGCAAAGGGCTAAACTCTTGGAAAGGAAAGCTTTGCTTCTGCACAAAAAGTATTCAGATCCAGCAGCAGCAGCATTTGCTCTATTCATCTGCTTTTGAGGCAGAGTGGGATTTAGGTTGGAAGAACCACTGTACCTTGTCTCTCTGAACTTCAGGGACTGAGAAGCTGATATTTTAGCTATTTTGGTTATTTTTCCAGCATCTAGTTTGGCTTAGAGTATTTACACAGTAGCTGGACTTCTTTTATGTCTAGATCTTGTTCCCACAGAGATGTGACATGTGGCATGTGGCATGTGGCAGAAATTCTTTTGGTTTGTGCTTTTTATTCATGTAAAAGAGAAGAGCAATAAATGTATGGATCCTTTATTTTCATACTTGCTGATAATCTTGCTGATATTGTGTAAATTAAATAAATTGGGATTCTTTTATTATTCTGATTTTTTTCTATTAATTTATTTACCATTGCTAACCAAGTACGTAACTCGGGAGTCTTTAGTTGAATTTAGTGATCAGTTTCTTTTCCTGCTCTCATCAAGGGGAGGAACCAATACTACAAGGGAACAGACTGGGAAACATTTATTTTACAAATACACCACTGTTGCTTCCTGCATTGCAAGAGCCTTAAAATCTAAAAATTAGAGCCCCTCACCTTGCACAACGGCTATCTGACACTGCACAGGGAGGCCAAAGAAGGTGTGTGCCAGCACTGACAGATCTGCCAGTGGCACTACCAGATGTTCCTCTCTCCTAACTGGGTCTCAAAACACAGAGCTTAACAAACTGTCTGGACTGACAGACAACTCTGGGCTAAGAATGTTTATAACAGGCAGGTGCATGACAGCTTTATTTTGTCTGGGATCTCAGTAGAGAACTGTCCTGAAAAATGAGACATTTGTGACATGGAGACTTTTGAGGCTTCAGAACAAAATCTTTCAAAATACCCATGCAAATGTTCTCTGCATCTTTGTCTGGCCATAATTACCTTCAGTTTTAAAAAAGACACGATTTTGATATCTCTTGGTGGAGAGTTTTGGTTTTTTTTTTTTTTTCTTTGCACCATTAAAGACATTGTGTCTGCTTCTGTTCCTCATTTTATAGTGCACAGATAGGTAATGTGTGATACTTCTACCTGGTATTCTTCAACAACATTCATGTTGTTGTGAACATGTACCTCTCTAATTCAATTAAGACACCATAGATTAGCTTCTGTACACTGAGGAACAGGGTTTGTGTTTCTCTGAGTTTCTCACTGTCTCTGGGAAAATATCCAGAGCTGCCTCATGCACCCTGAATTCAGAGGGGCCTCTGCTTGTCCAAACCAGTTGAGAATATCTGATATTATAAAATGTGTGGAGGAGATGGTTTTATCTCTTAAGCATCCCCATCCATAGTTTCAGGAATAACTTTTCCTTTAATTGTGTGGACTGCATATGTTTTAGATTAGCTTCATTTGTGTTTTTGGAAGTTTTATGAGTTTTTTTAAACAATTCTCCTGTTTTCTGAGTAAATTATATGAAACATCTGCCCTAAATTTAATCTATCAAGCTCATAAAGGGAAAAGGCAGACGTTTTATGAGTGATATTATAAAATTTAGATAATTATCGTTTGTTTTAGCAGTTTCTATTTTGGTCTCTGTACAGTATTCTTCCATTAAAAACCAATTTTTATATGGTGCACCAGTTGAGGGAACAGCCAGTGATCACATAAAACATATATCTAATAACTTTCATGTTAATCAGTAATACTGTATGTATTTTTAACTGTTTTATATTCACTGTATAAGCATAAACCTAATTTCAATATGCTTCTCAGATTAAAAAGGAAACAAAAGCTTCTGCATAGGCAGCATATAATTTCACTAACCCTCATTAGCAATGCTACTTATGCAAGTGCAAGTAGGATATATAAAAGTAAGCCTAGAGCAATGACTATAAGGCATATTCGTGGTAGTCTTTTCCACTGTCATCTACATCAGTGTATTGAAGTTCTGCTATCTTTTATTTACTGTATGTACAAATCTCTTTAAGGGATGATGGAAAAATATTCTGGGGAGACACAGCCATGTGCACGCCTGTTCTTACGTTCTTTACTAGACATCTGCCACTGTCTGCTGTCAAAGACAGTATACTTTGCTAGTTTAAACCTGTGGTATGCCCTGATGTGGTTATCTTTGCTTGGTATGTGGGTTTTCTTGCCCTATTTTTTTAAATTTTTTATATTTTTTTGCTGTCAAAAGCAGCTCCTTCCATTAATTTTGCAGGATAGAACTAAGTATTTGAGCTAACATCCAAAACTGATGACAAACGTATTTTATTTAGAAGATAGTGATGTGTTTGATGGTTTAGCTTCAAACAAAATGCCACTGGGGTTCTGTTGCTTCTAGGCATCTGTGAGAATACTAAACAAACCTTATTAGAATTGTAAGTGATCTTCCTTCTCTTAGAGCTGAATCATAGCCTTTCAAAGCTCATATGGATTCAAAATAATGTTTTGAGTGTCTTGGTCAGACCCTAACTATTCTGAGTAGTTTTCAGATGACACTTGCTCCAGTCCAACACTTCTAAGTGACATATCAAGTCCAACACTTCTAAGTGACATATCGATTTCTATCTCTCTGCTAGTTCACATATTTGTTTCTGATTTCCACAAGACTTTCTTCTATCAGTGCATGCTGAGCTTGCATTCTGGGATTTTGCACTGGTCAGGAGGTCCAATGTGTATCTAACTAAAGTAGCTTCTGTACTGGATTAAGGGGAAAGACCAGTCATTTGTGGCTTTAAAATTTTTCAGATTGTCTGTAATAAAAAGACAAAAATATGAATGAAAACAAATGCCCAGAAGAAATAATTTTTTTTTTTTTTTTTTAGCAATGTAAAGTCAGTTCATATTTCTGAGGGCTTTTTATGTTGCGGAAGAGCTAAGAGAGGAAAGCAAGAGCAGTATGCGTGTTATTTTTCAGTGCAGAGAGGCTGCATTCTTCTTCTTTTTTTCCTTTTCCAGTATATATCAATGGATAGAGAATTCATTCATTTGGAACTTGCTAAGCAGTGCCAGAAGGCAACAGAAAATAATAGCAGTGCAAAAGGCTTAGCTGTATGAATGATATGCAGTTTGTGTCCAGAATCCTTTAATTACAATTAGTTGGAACTTCTGGTTTTGAAGACAGATTTTTTTTTTTATTATTATTTTGTTAATCCAAAAGCTATGCCAACACAGCTCCAGGGTCATGAACTAGTTAACATTCTGCTAATTCTCCCTTATGGGTAGACGATGCATTTGTAGTTCTTGTTCTCATACTTGTAGTTAGGAATAACTGAGTCATTGTCAGCAAATATCTGAGTAGTTTTTCTCGCTTTCTGTTTGAGGATTCTTGATTTCCACACATTCATGCACTATACAGTTTTGTTGAAATACTTCTTCACATTTTTCTGATCATTCAGTGCTTTAAATTCAGGGGTTTGTTAGCTTCTCTTTGTTATCTTTGTCATTCCTGCTCCCCCGTTGGTTAAACACAATAGTTTTTTCACCACTTTCTGATCAGTAAGTTTAAATGAATGAAGCATCACTAACCAGAGATGTCTGTGGCCCCATCTGAATTTCAGGCTCTCCCTACAAGCCACTACCACAGTTTTATGATTAATTTAAACCCCACAAACCTATACCGTCAGTGAGAGGTATTCCTGCTCTGCCTGCTTCTCTGGTAACTCCCATCTGTAGTCCTGGCACCCATGCCTCGTCTGGTGGAACAAGCACTCACAAAACCATGCCACCCTCTACCAGCTTGTCCTGCAGCCATACCCATTATGTTCTCTGTGAAGGCCTGAGGAGGAGCACTCAGAGAGCAGTGTGGTGATTTTACTGTACAACAGCAATGGCAGCCCCTTATCTTAAGCTGATCATGAGACTGAGGGCTGAGTAACAGCAATAGGAAAATGTAGCTGCCTGCCTCAGGACATGGCTACTTAAAATTTTTCTCCATTATAGTAATTTCTGATAACTGATTTCACTATTTATCTTCTCCAGGTACAGGTCAATGAACAGTCATTTAGACTTTGATTTTAAGCAAAGTTGAACTGCCATGTTGCCACTGCCTGCTTCCAAGCAACATCAGAATCTGTGAGAAATTGGTAGTCTTTCCAGTACTTGAACACTGACTAAATTACACTTGCCTGTAATCCCATGCTGGGAGTAAGAGCACTAACTACACACCTGAGAAACCTCTTCCTGAAAGGAAAAGTAATTTTTACCATAGAAGCCAGGGAAGTAAAGGGAGTTTAAATGCTGGGAGATGCTGGGGTTTCTGTTCTGTGTGAATGGAGCCAGAGGGCAAATGCTTCCCTTTCCCTCCTGCTCAGCCTTGTTATTCTGCCCTCTGTATATCCTACCAGCTCACGGGTGTCCTGAGAATGAAAGGGAAAACACACACTTTTGGAATCCTGCAGGAGTGCTGATTTAGTCTTCCTATTCTCCTGCATGTGTAAATCTGGTATAAGCCCAATCAGAATGCAAAATTAAAATATTTTCTCCTTTATATATTTTCCTTAATACAATTTCTTTCAAGATTTTAAATGCCAGAAGGGATTACCAAGCTTTCATCTGGTTAGCTTACATGCTGATTGATGAGTTTGATAATATGTGTAGTTTAATGATATTTATGCTGTTTATCCAGGTAGGTATATTAAAAGAATGTTGAGAAAATTGTAGACGTGCTAAAATCCTATGGTAACAGCTCATACATTAGTGGTGTTTCGTTGTGAACAAAGTCATTTTTCAGCCAAGTCATAAAGTAGCCTAAAAACAAGTGTGGCACTGTTTGCTTCAAATGAGACTGTTGCCATGTGACCACCATTCATCTGACATCATTACTGACATAGCTTTCGTTAGTATGATATCTGATTAAGGCTCCCAGCCATGGTGGAGCCAGACTAAGTAGTCTGAGTGAGGTGGCTGAGGAAAGTTAATGTGTCAATGTTACTATTGGGTGAGAGGATCTGCTCAAAGTTTCCGTTGGAGAAAATGATGGAAATGGTTGATGATCTTTCTAATGGGAATCTTCTGAAAATATTTGAAGATCTGGTAGAAATTAAAGATGTGCTGAACTCCAATGAGAGATGTAATCAGTTCAGCAAAACATAAAGATACCACTTCCGTGTGAGGAAAGGTGAATATGGCTAAGAAAAAAAGAAGAAAAAAGAAAATACAAGAGCAAGAGAAATGCAATTAATCATGTATTTGCAGAAACCAATTAATTAAATCTATGTGTTGCATGTGAATAAATGCCTGGCTTGTGTATATAAATAAAAATCAGCCTTGCTTAGGTCTAAATTTCTATTTTCTAAAAAAATTTATAAGGCTTGATGAATTCTGCTACCTTAGGAACAAATAATTTTCAACAGGTACTGTAAAATACACTTGCAGTGGCCATCTGAGATGGAATAAGGTCCACTATTTCTGCTTCAGTTTTTAAAATACGTAATGATTACTACTGTGTCTAGTAATTTAGAAAACATACTGATTAGCTTGCTAAAGCAAAAAAAAAAAAAAAAAAAAAAAAAAAAAAAAAACACAAAAAAAAAAATCCCAAAACTAAACCCAAAAAACCAAAACCCAAACATAATTTACTTTATCATTACTCAGTGGGATGATGAAACAATTGCTTTTTGACAATTACATTTCTAAAGTCTGATATCAACCTGTTTCCAATTTTGCTTTTGGACAAGGAACTTCTGCTATTGTTCACTTTTTCATTTTTAAACTAGAATATGGTTATTTTCCTTGCACAGATGTCATAATCCTTGATATACCTATTATGTTTTGAACTGTTATGGGACTAAAACTCAACTTAGACTGTAATGGGACTAAGATCCACAACTAGGAATCCCAGAGAACTAGAAGCATTAACACACCTGGTGCTAAATGGCTGGTCAAGTGACCTGCTTCACACTGTCAAAGGTGATAGAGAAGCGTAAACCCCAGTAACTTCCAGTGACGAATTTCAGTGCCTAGATTCCCTTGGAAAAAGGATTTGGGTAATTTAGAATATGATTTTCACTGTCAAAGAGAGGAGTTAATTATTTAGCATGGGAGAAATGTAACACACATGAATGAATAGGTTACATATAGTTTTAATAACAATTTTTAAGTCAAGGAAATCTTTAATTCTAATGCTAAATGGTGTCCTGACCCATAGTGTCTGGGCACTGCCTTTGTCTAGATGACCAGAACTCAGCAGTTCAGAAGGTGTACTGCATTTGCATGGCACTTTTTCTTAAAAACACAGCTGTTGCCACCATCAAGTGATATAGACCATTACAAATCCAGAAAGGGAAAATCCCAAAGGGTATGGCTTCAAGCAAAATTGTTCAGATAAGACCTATTTTTTTTTGTTGTTGTACAAATATACATGAAGAAGAATAGAGCATATTTCAAAGAAATACTGTAATATTCATGTTATGGATTACTCATTCACATTCAAAATGTTTAATGGCCTGAATTCTGTATAATTTGGCCTGTGGCCAGCCAATGGGAAATGCTAAGGTTTTATGTGGGGTTAAGTTGGTGCAATTTGGACATTACTCCTCTAATACAACCAGTGAAATAAATGGATAGACTTAAACATTGAGCTGCAGTTTATTTTTGCAAGAAAGTAAAGTCTGTCTTATCTTCATATACCGCAAAGTAATAATGACAACATCTTTGAAATTTTTAGAAAATTTGTATTAATCAACTATAACATTTTAAATGACTGTTCATATACAATTAATCTTCTTTACCTTTAATTAGAAAAGCTTGTAAAGTGATAGATTCATTTGATGCTAGACTCAGCAACACATTGCTTAGATGAAGTCACACTTAAGAGTCCTGTGGACTGTACCCAAGTAGCTTAGCTGATAAGGCACTGGTTTGTCATCTACAAGACAACAGTTCAAGACTTCTCTGATTTCTTAAGTCAAATTAATTTAGTTATGTCAGCTATGCTGCCATAAGATGATAATCCAAGCTGCATGGATGCCAGACATGCTTTTACCTTCTTTGGCTAGATTGAAACTGTGTCAGAAACACTGGGGGTAGCTAGAATTCCTTGCAGGTGTGAAGAGGAAAATGAAGCTTTCAAACTGCATGAATTACAAAATAAGTGTCAATATATATTGGCTCCCCTGTTTCAACTGGTCTAGGATTTTTTTCCTGTAAGACCTGCTAAGTCCCAGAGTGAATCACTTCAAGCCCACTTGAACTCTGGTTGGATTTAAGACTTATCTAATTAAGTTTACTTAAAACCCCAACAACCAAACACCCACTCCCCTCTCCTTCCCCCCCTTCTCTGTGCAGAGGTCTAGCATGCTTTATTATCGTGACTCAGCATAGGGACTGATCACTTTGGGTGCTTCTAGGATCAGCCAGCATCTTGCAAACCAGTCCTCTGAAGACACAGAGTCTCCACTGCAAAGCTCTCTCTCCTAGGGTGCCTATTTCCTTTATGAATTTGCACTGTGACAGTAAATCTTTTCGGGAGAGATACGAGGATAACAGAGTCTAAATGCTTACAGAGAAAACACAAACATTCTTGTGCAAAAGTGACTCACTCAGTGAGATAACAGAGATTAAGGGGCTGGAATTTTCCTAAGGAAATGTCTTATTTACTTGTATTTTCTGTCTGTATCTCTGTCAGAAAAAGCTGCTATTCCCTCTCCTTCCTCAAAAACTTCCATCCCAGTCAAAATACTACACATGGAGAAAGGTCTCAGAAACGTAAAATACCTCCTGGTTTTGTCAAAGTATGTACCTGGATAGGGAAATAAAATCTCTTATCAGTCCCACTGATAAAAATTACTTTCAGCATGAGCCATCAGTATATCCACTTCTGAAAGAATTATTATGAAGATTCAAACTACAACATGTGTACTCATTGTCCTGCTATCATTGTGCACAGATTGCCATCCCAAAGTAAGTATGCTGCATATATAGAAAATGTTGACAGAAACCAGCATAAAAGGAGAATGAAATAATTCTGATTCTGGAATCAACTGCCCAAATTTATGTAGTATTGCACATAGATCTGGAAACACTGGTACCATTCAGTAATATTAAACCTGGAAATAATGAAGCTAAAATAACATCTCTCCTTATTTTAATGCTAAGTGAAGATATTTATGCCTGTTGCATAAGTTTAAGATATCAAGGGCTGAAACAGAGGTGCAAATAAAACTCTAGACGTAGCGTTGACTGTAGGAATTCTATCAGTTTAGTCTACTTCAAGCATGATAGCTCAGCTTGAAAGGTAACTGATTTGGAAATGTTCCATGGTCATGTTTTTTCCAAGAGACCTTGATCACTGTGGAGGCATGTGATTAAAATTCTTATTCACTATCAAAAAATGTGCTTAATTAGTCTTCTCATGCAACCTCTACACTGGTATCTCAATTACAGGATTTACTTGGCTGGTAACATTACTTTAGTTTTTGCAATAGCCTCAGTGATGATCAAATTTCTCAGGAATTATTGTCCACAATACATCAGAGCTTGTAAAACTTTTACGTTTATCATAGAGCAAATAATCTGGTAAGCAGCCAAGACTTCATTTTCCATCAAAGAATACTAAAAAAGATCTAATTCCTGGAATCTGATGCAAATGTGTTTTCCGTGAACTGTTCTGCATTCATGCATAGTTCAGAAGACTGCATCAGAGAAGTTATTTAATGAGTAAAATATTGTTTCTTCTCCTCCCTCCACTAGAATTCCATATATCAAGTTTTCCAAGACACATATGCTCTTTTTAATGATTTGAAATACTTTCCTAATGATTAAATTCTTCTTAGCTGCAACAGGCTCTTCTTGACCTTTTAGAAGCCAATATAATGTATGCAACTGATGGTAGGCTATAAACATTCATTTTAGGCCACTAAAAACAATGCTCAGAAAACTGAGTTGTCCATACCAGCTTTACTTAACAGCTTGTATGATGATCATTCCTAAAATTATATTATGACTCAGTAAACCATTTGTCAGTGCAGTAGTGCTGTCCAGCTGTCCATACTGTGCAGCTACTTGAACTTGCAATGTCTAAATTATTCAGTTGCATTTCTGCAGTACTTTTGAGTCATGTAGAGCATTTCTTGCCTTGAACTTCTTTAGGCTGATTGACATTAAGAAGGCACTTCTTGAAGATTTGAAGTGAAAATCAGTTACTCTATAAAATGTGAAAGTCGTACTTTCATGTTAGCAGTGGTTTCTGTTTCCTGTTCTTTTTCAGGGTTAAATAACTCCCAGCTTCAAAATGTGGTGGTTTTTTTTGTTTTTGTTTTTGTTTTTTTTTAGTGTGCAGGAGGAGGCTTCTGTCTGGCACTTTACCTCTCACAAGTTTCAGCAGATAACAGGAGATGCACATGCAGGGAATTGGATAAAGACCAGCTTGGCCAAAGATAAGTAATGCTGTGGACAAGGTGCCATCTTCAGTGCAACTTCTGAGGTGAGGCAATCAGTCAGACTCACTTTCTCAATAACAACTGAGACAATTTTCTCAATGAGCAATTGTTTATTAACATGTGAAGTTATCAGCTATGCTGCATGTGGAAAGTGGTATATGCTGCTGTCCCAGGCAGTATTTTTAAGTGCTTTGTGGTAGCTTGGCTTGTACTGAGCTTGTACTGAGAAGTTGGGCAGTGCTGCAAAATTAGGCATCTACACTGCAAACACAGGCTGGCAGAGTTTTTCTGAGTTTTCATCCCACAGCTGCTGACAACACTAATTTTATGTTGTAAGAAAGTTTCTTTTCTGCTCACCCATCATCTTATTTAATAAGTTGAAACATTTAATATAAAATTGCCTTATTAACTGTATGGTTTTCAATTGTTCTAAGTGTTGTGAAGAAAAGACAGTTATGACATAGAGGAGAAGGAGATCTCAGCATGGAGATAGTTGAGCTGTCCATTACTCCCAAAACAGTTTGTATCCTGTATATATTCTTTCCTGCAGAGATTATGGGAACTTTTGCAGATTTCAACAGACATGGATGGTACAAGAATTGCATGTTAATTCTATAGCCTGAGCAAACAAATTTGCTCAGGCTCCTGGCCATTATTTAGAGTTGACATCTCTATGTATACTGTGTCATCTTCACCAACTCTTTCTTTCAGTAATTCTTTCATATATGCCAAGCATCTTGTAGATCAATGACAACCTGGTTTCCACCTTTGTCAGGAGTAAGACATTCTGTCATCTTAGGTGTTTCTCTTTTTTTTTCTGCATATCTGAGTTGCTAGTTCTTCTGATGTCTTGACTCTGGATCCCTGATTTTAAACTTGTAAAATTATTCCTGTTTTTTGTTAAGTTTTCTTGCTCTGTTTTCTGAGTTCTTGTCTTTTGCTCACGTTTCCAAGTTCACTTTTTCATTACTTCCTCTTCACCTCACATCTGCTGTTACTTTGGTGCCTGCTGTTTCTGTCTTCCTGCATTGGAGTTTTTGCTTCTTCCCACAGGCAGCTCTGGAAAGGTCTTATTTTTTAAGTAGACTCTCAACCATTATCTGCTCATACGTAAGATTAATTTGCTGCCTGTGAGGTATGCAGGCAGTAGAAGGGAGCAGTGATAGAATTAAACACTGGAGAGCCCAACTCTTCCCTAAGCAAGGTTTTTCTTGTGTTTCAAATTGCATGAAAATCAAAGCATTTGTGTCTATGTCCTGGAACATTTTGACACTTATCAACTGAAGCACTCCCAGGTTGTCATCCTATAAAAAGAGCAACAGAGCCTGGTGCTGGATTTTGTTTTGCCATGCTATTCAGAAGCTAATACCATGATATAAAAGGAGGGGGCAAAAGATTTAAAATGCTGCAGGAGTTCTGTGGAAGTTTTAGGAAAGTTGTACTGCTCTCTTATATAACCATTTTTTTTTTCCATACTTGTGTTGAGTAGCATTCAAATTCTTATTTTCTCAAACTCCAAACCAGAATGCTTCATAGACACGTACTGGTATTTCAAAGTTCTTTTGTTGTTTAAATTCAGTACTTTGTACCTCCAAAGGAAAGAACCATGCTTATTAACCTGGACTTGTTTTGTTTGCAATATTACTACTGTAGGTTTTTGGAACATCTTGGTATTATGGTGTATTTTTGCCATATTTCTGAGAACACCATGAACAAAGAGCTCTGAACAGATAATCTCATCCTCTACTTCATTATGCTAATGCGTAAATCCAACTGACACCTTGAATCTCAAAGAAAGATGGAGTAGATCTGGAAAATATTTAGAGAGGGGGGACACGACTGACTCAAAGCAAGGTAAGACTTTCTTAGAAAGAAAAAAGCATTTAGGAAAGGAGCAGAATAGGGGAAGCATAACATGAAAGAGGCCAATAAGACTGTGAATAGCATAGAGAAGTTAGACATTATTTCTATTTTTCTGAATATTGGAGGTAAGGATAACCAAAGCAAACAGAAAGAGGTTCATTTTACAGTTGGGTAGTTCAGCTGTGAAACTCCTTGCCAAAGGATGTGACAAATGCTAAAAAAACCCTCCCATGGTTTGTGGAAAAGTTTGACGTGTTCATGGAAGAACAATTTGGTGTGTCTGTACATACAGAAATGACTTCTGGTTTAGGAAATTCCTTAGCTAAAAAATAAGCAGATTCTGAAGCTACCTTAATTTTCATAAGCTTTTTTAGGTGTGCCACTTTTGGATACCACATACCATCCTTCATGGACTGTAAGTAGTGTACTCAGTACTATTTTCTTGTACTTAATCACTCTACAGAGTTGAGAGTTGACAGGTGATTTTTGGTTGTTCTAACAACCAAATATCTAATCACCAGTTTCACAAAATATACTGTATTGCAAATATTGTAATGTGGAGTCTGAAGGCAATAAAAAAAGGGGAACAAGAATGTTACAGTTTGTATGGTTTTATTATTATGGATAAATTGATACTTCAAAAGACTTGGTTCCTGCTGACTGTCCTTTCTTGGCTACCACATTTTAACAGCTTGGTTGAAATTATGTATGTTATAGGCTCCCTTGAATGACAGATATATAACATCCATTGTCAAACTCATAGATCTGAGAACTTTTTGCATAGAGGTAGAAATGTGATCGTGTTCCATGTATGCAGAATGCTGATTGTGAGTAAAAGCCCACTCTACAATTCCTACAAATTCCTGGGAGGGTATTTCCTGTTCTAGTTCTCCAGGCAGAATTGGAAAGACTCATTAGTAGGACTCTGGTAAGGAAAATAGACTTTTCCTGCAGGCTTTTATTCTCTGTAAGCTCTTGAAGAACAAGATCAGTCAGAAAAATTTGCCCTAGAACTTAATGTGCATTTACTATCTATTTTTCTGCTCTGTTCAATTTTGCTTTAATGAGTACTGTTAGCTAATGTGAAGTCTAGTAGTAATGTTGGATTTATTTTGAGGCAAGTCTGATTCTAATTTTGATATTTTACATTTTGCCTGCTCTTGGCTTTATAGCATATACCTAAATCTATTTTCTGCTGCTTTTTTCTTGACGGTTTTGATTAAGATACAGAGAAAATTCTGAAGAAAGTTACTGCAAAAATAGAAATAACAGAACATAATACAGGAAGTTATACTGGGATCCAGTATTATTGTCTTGAATGACAAACTTAATACCTGTGTAGATAATAAAACCAATTGTACTAATTTTTCCTCCACTAAAATATCTGTATGTATGAGTTTTTAACCAATTACCTAATTCTTCTTTAGTTTTTAACAGCAAGCTAACATAGAACTGAAAATCAAAGGAGTTCAAGAGCTATAAAAATAGCAATTAGAAACTCTATTTCTTTAATACTTTCCTTTACTCCTGGGGAAAAAAAGAAAAAAAAAAAAAAGCTAAATATGTCCTTTCCTCTCATGTAACCTATTTTGAATTTGTGCCAAGGTGGGTATGAAACATGGGAGCGAGCTCAAACTGTAGACCCCATTACTAATCTGCCACGTGTAATTTGGCACAATCCTGAGTTAGGTCTGTGTGTAGATTAGGAAAGTGAAGCTGGCAGAAATTTAGGTCAAGAGATGGCAAAAAGCATGTGTAATTGTCTCCAGTGCTCACGATTAATTCTCAGAACAACACTGAGGAGAAAGTTGCAATGACAAGGGCAGGCAGGCCCTCACAGGCTGAACAAAGTCTCAAGATGTCTGTAAATTTTGGGAGGTGAAGGTCATAGGAGCAATATTGGGCCACTCCAAGTCTATGTCATAAACTGTCTATAAAGAGCTCTTGTGCAGAGCAAACCTTATGTTTTCTCTGCCTATGTTTGTTTTTCACCAGCACCCCATCAATTCACAGTGTAGGGTTAATAAAAATCCACACAAGTCTCAAGGTGTTTCCTTTAAACTTCTTTGGAGGTTGTGTAGATGGACATTAATATGAAGCTGACTAGATGCTCAGACCCCTAGTGGTCTGTGCTCTTTATTGTGGTACATTTTAACCTATATTGCATGCATCTGGCATGATTAAACTATAGGGCTGAGGTTTTTTAACAAAGTTTATCTGAACAAAAATTTCACTTGCAATATAAATCCCAGGAATCTGTCACAAGAGCAAGACCTGACTCATCTTGGCCACACTGCCAGCATATCTAATCCATTTTATCACTGCTTGACAAAGACTAACTCTCAAGTCTGGTTAAGGAGAAGATGAAGCTCTTCTGTCTGATCTTCCTGGCCCTCGATTAATTTTTATTCAACTTTTTAAAAGGATATCTATGACCTTTACTCTCATTTTGTCTTCTTAAACATCTTCTGGATGTCTTCAGATTCCGTGACATCTTGCAACATTGCGTTTGGATTGAAAATTCATATTATTAGCAAGGTTGAAAGAAGCAACGACTAATACCTTGGAATCACAGCAGCAATTCATCAAGTTTAATTGCCATCAGGTCTACTTAAAAGATAACTGATTTACTTACACTGCATTACACAGTAAAGGATTATTATATGGAAAATACGAAAAAGAGACAATTATTTTAGCAGGTGCACACTGATTTGTAGTTGAGCTAATTTCTAACCTAATGAACTAAGTTCCCATGTTTTGTTTGAGTTTTTTTTTATAGCATTCTGAAGAAAGATCAAGGTTTTCCATAGCTTTTATGCTATTATAAAGGTGAAAATCCCAAGTAAAAATAAAATCTAACAATTATAACAAATACTCTTTTACAAGTCAGCTAGTTTTACCAACGATTTTTGTGACTGTCAGAAAATGTTGTACATAAATGACAAAAAGCCAAATTGATGCTCTTTGAATATGTTGTGTTTTTTTGAATTTCACTTCATTAAGATACATGTAAAACAACTGAAAATTATTTGATCAGTTGTCTGTCAGCTGCACAGGGCTCTGTGATGTTTTATCTCCAATTCTAGTCATTTAAAAGGTCAAATGATTTTTTTTTAAAGGCAACTAAAGCAGAGTGTCAGGAAATGAGATAAAGAAAACCTTTTATGTTTGAAAATATAGCCTTATCTTAAAGTTCACTTTTCATTTAAAAATAAAGGCCAGCTCTGAAAAGAGCAAACAATATTTTATTATGTAAAGGAAGCAAACACAATTGGTGCATTTTGGTGGGTTTTTTTTTGTTTGTTTGTTTTTTTTTTTTTTTTTTTAGAACATAAGTTTGTTTTTAAGGAGAATAAACACAAAGCATGAGTTATTTTACAAGC
>NDXB01009102.1:88870-111318 GCA_002631895.1 Agapornis roseicollis
TTTTTTTTTTTTTCTTTTAACTGAGTAAAATTGTTTTATCTCAGTAATAGAGCAAAAGTTATGTAAATAATTGATTTTTTATAAATATTAGAAATTACTAAATAGCTTCAGATTGATATCCCAGTGTGAAAGACTGAGAGTAAATTTGACACAAGCATAAGAGAAGAATCTAGCCAAAAGTACAGCTTCTCTGTTTCAGTGGAATTCTACAAAGCTGACTTAACAGCCAGATGAAATATCAGCCCATTCTGTCATGAAAAATGAAGATTTAAATGACTGTCAACACAGCTTCTGAGGAAGGCTGATAATTGTTAAGTCATCAGATTAAGTCAAATAACGGAAAGGATACCATTAAAAGTCAGGGGAAAGGTAAAGTTGATTAACTGAGATTGTTCACATAATTCACAGGCTTTATTCTGACTGTTCAACCCAAGGAAAGGAAAAGTAGAGGACAAGAATTTCAGGTATGGACTAGAAAACTGAGTTTCTCTATCTACAGGATAGCTTAAGCTAACCAAAAAGCATCCAGAAGTTGAACAGAATGGTTACTGAATGTACCACAGCAGGTTACTTGGAGACCCCATTAATAGGCATCACTTTGGGCATATAGCTAATTATTGAAAGGACAGCATGATTACAAATGTAGATGGCAAGAGCTAGCAGTTCACCTGTCACGCTTATCATTGTACCAGGATCCTTAGCTGAACAAGACTTAAAGAAGTGTCTTCTAACACTGATAGGACTGATACTGTTGAGATTACAAATGTTAGGTCTCACAAGTTACTGAAGGCAGGTATTAACACATGGTCTGCAATACTGCTGGCTTTGGTGGTGGCTTCTTTGTCAAATGGGATCAAAAGAATTCGAAAAGAACTGAGAAGTTGCTGGGTTTTTTCCAAGCTTGGAAGAAGAAAGATGACTGTATGCTAAGATTATTCATGAGACTAGAGTATGAGAATCTGAAGAGACTGGACAGGACAATGCTAACTAAGCATACAGGAATGTCTTCATTATGTTCAATTATGTATTTAAATTCAAGTATCAAACATCAGTACAACATTTTAAAGCATTGACACCAGGAAATTAAGCTTCAAGAACGTTTTAATTAAAATTATTTTAATCAGTACTTACAAATTTTGTATTTTAAAATGTCTCCTGTGTGTTAACTGCAAAATGTTTTTCAGACATTTCTGAAATATCTGAAATCTTGAGGTCTAATCCTGTATTAAGGTTTTGAGTAACTGTAAAACAACAGAACCCCAGGCTCTCTTTCAGCAGGGAGTTAAGGTGAGGTGCAGGGAAAAAAAGGCTGTAATAACTGTGCAAAATATTGCCTCATCACCCCTCCACCATTTCAGTCATACCACAAATATTTCTGGTAGCTATCATAGTGTCTTTGGAACCATATTGCAGCTGTTCTCAGATTTTCCCATTTCTGGAAGCCTGCCCCTCCCTCATGTCCAACCACAAATGTCCGAACAACAGAAATCCAGTCTTCCTCCAAGAGATCAGTCCCAGACTAATTGGAGATTACACCAGAATGCCTCCATTATTTTTCCACTCCTATCTAAGGACCTTTAAAATTACAAAGTCATTAGAAATCAATTAGCTCAAAGTAAGACACCAACAATCTTGTGAACTAACCCTAGCAAAATTGTGTGCTAAATTCTTTCCAAAAGTTGCTAAGGTCTTCAGCATAAGTACGCCTGAGCTGCAAATCAAAAGGATGCCAAAACATGCAATAAAACACATTTTAATTAGTCACAAAAACCCCAAAAGAATTGAATGGACATATTTCCTGTCTAAAATGTAGGCAACTTGCTTGATGACAGTCAGCAGTCCTGTCACTTTCAGATGTCACCAGCCGTGACCTGCTGCTGCATTACTTAAGATTTGAAGTTCCATTTGCCATTCCTTTTCTCTTTTTTGGTTTAAAAAACCTTCCTACTGTGGTGTCTAAATACTTGGGAAAGCATTCTCAAGACATGCAAAGCTTATTCAGGATACCCCAGGTTTTGTTTAAAAAGAAAAAAAAGGGCAAAGGAATAACCCTTCAGAGTCCTGCTGAGAATTTGTATATCTGCATATATCTGAATCCTGATGTCTGTAACCTCTACTATACAGAGCTCCACTGGATTCTTATTTGCAGTAACTGTTAGTAATCTTATATCCTACTTCATTTTTACAACATGGTACACTAAGCTTACCTTGATGTGTCTCATGGGAACACATACAATATTGTTTAAACATGTACCTGTAGTATGCTTGTGTGCACAGCTACAAATTAAAAAAAAAAAACCTCTAAAACCGGCAAACCCAAACTGCATTCTCATAAATAAGTTACTCTAAACTAGTCTAGGCTTGTTTGTGCGTTTGGGTTTGTTTTTTTTTTTCTGAGGAAATATGATTTTTCTGCAGGATTTTTTGCCAGTTTGCTACAAGAGTGCAGGAGTTAACTAACAGATGCAAAATAGCAAAAATATAATGCCAGATCCTGGAAACATTAATGTGCACTGATTGCACACTAGATTTTAAATTTGTTTGCCTAAGCAATGGGGAAAAGCTTAGCCATAGCTTTCAAGATAATTTCTAAACTTGTGTTCTAAACTTTTCTTATGGTGCAAATTGATTTGATTCTTGTTCATATTTTTTCCATCCTGTTCAAAAAGGTGACTGTTCTCCATTTAAAAAGAAAATCTTTCAAAATATTTTATGTTGATCTTTAAATGTTACTGTGATGAAATATAGGGGTAGTTACAGGAATTGAAATGAGTGATTATCTTTGTTACCTAAGCAAAAAAACACTATGTAACCTTCATTATACAAGGCATAGGGAATTAATTAATTTCTCCATTATTATTATGCTAAAAGTCATCCTAAATGCAGAATATTAGTATGTATCATTGCCATCCCTAAAGACAAGAATAAAATCAAAAGGTGATACTGATAAGTGAAACTATTTTCTTACGCAGTTAGCAGCATTACTCCTTTTTGCAAGATGACATTATAGCCAGGAGTTCATGAAGATTATTTTTTCCTTAAAAGACTTTTTGGCTATGTAGTGTAGTACATCCTGTGTAGTCAGGGCTAAAATAACAAGAGTTTAGGGTGAGTTGCAACTATCTGGCTGCAGAACTTTAGTTTGCTTCTGAATAATCACAGATAAAAAAAGCGTTTTTCTTCTGGATGTCTTATTCTGCATGAGGCTTTGTACAACATATTTATTTCCACTATTCCAGAACATCAGTACTGACCTTTAAGAGGGAAGTATTGCAAAACTAGTTGGTCTAGAATAGAGATATCCAGCATTGCAAACTGCTTACAATATGATCAATAGCTTTGTGTTGAAAGAGGGAAGACTGTATAAGCAAAGCCTGGGATAAAGAATAATATTACTGGAAAAAATATGAAAATTATAATGATATTCAGAGGTTCTATTTTGCTACTTTTTTGGCCAAAATTATTTTTGTCCAAAGAGCTTGACAAATAATAGTGAGGCAAGTAAAAGACAAGCAGATAGAGATGATATGTGAATGGTCATGGCTGCTTGCAGAAAAAAATATCTGTGCTTTAAGTTTTATTTGCCGTGGCCATGTTTTTGTTTATTTCCATGACAATAGCAAGGAAAATAGTATCTAAAAAACTTGCTTTAAAAGTTTTGTATCATTTTTTCTTGGCTTGTACTGAATAGTGTATGTCAGAGAGTAGCTGCATTTTTTTCCTTGTGGATAATGCAGGATTAGAAAAAGTGTGTGGGATTACTGACCTGTTGTTCATTCATGTCAAAGAAATTAATGTTTCTGTATAATTCCTGATTTATTTTCACATCTCAATTGTTTGCATGCAGCTACTAAAATGAAATGAGTGCAAGGTGCGTGGGAGAAAATGCATTTGACAGTGTCTCAATAGTACGTAGAGAAGGATGAACACAAATCCAGTCTAAAGGGGTTTGGGGGAGGTTGTACGTTCATGACTGAGTCATGCAAAAGGGCTAGCTGAATAAAAGAGCAACAATAGGGAAAGAACTCTCTTAATAGGTTGGGGAAACCAGTATCTAATTTATATAAAAATAAATGGAAGTGGAATATGTGGAATCATAGAATAGTTAGTGTTGGAAAGGACCTTAAGATCATCTAGTTCAAACACCCCTTGGAACACCCAACACTAAACCATGTCACCCAAGGCTGCATCCAACCTGGCCTTAACCATTGCTAGGGATGGAGCATTCACAATCTCCCTGGGCAACCCATTCCAGTGCCTCACCACCCTAACAGGAAAGAATTTCTTCCTTAGATCCAATCTAAACCTCTCCTGTTTAAGTTTGAACCTGTTACTCCTTGTCCTGTCACTACAGTCCCTAATGAAGTGTCCCTCTGCAGCATCCCTATAGGCCCCCTTCAGATACTGGAAGGCTGCTATGAGGTCTCCATGCAGCCTTCTCTTCTCCATGCTGAACAGCCCCAGTTTTCTCAGCCTGTCTTCGTATGGAAGATGCTCCAGTCCCCTGATCATCCTTGTGGCCCTCCTCTGGACTTGTTCCAACAGCTCCATGTCTTTTTTATGTTGAGGACACCAGAACTGCACACAATTCTCTAAGTGAGGTCTCACAAGAGCAGAGTGGAGGGGCAGGATCACCTCCTTCGACCTGTTGGTTTGACGCAAATATGACTAGTAGAGGGTGATAGTGAGCTGTGTTAAGACATCTCCCCTCACATACCGTTCTCATCTTGGTGGCACATAACCAAGCCCATGTGTTAGTTAAAGGCTGCAGGCTTGGACTATGAGATTTTCTTGATTTGTCTCCCAGGTTGGCCCTTATAAAAGAAGCTACTGTGAGGCCATGTAATCCTCGGGATTCTGGTTTTAAAATGACTGTCAAAATAATGGTTGGGTTCGTCAAAATGATGGTTGGGTTCATCAAAAAATAAAAATCTACTCTAAGCCTATTCTTGGGGACTGGGGAAAACTGCCACCCTCCTACTGGTGCCATTAGGTGAACTCTCTTGAAAGGACATGACATAGAATGCAGAATCATGTATTGCTTTTGTCAGCAAGCAGCCTTTGATGCATTTTTTCCTAAATCCAGCCCTTAGGTAACAGAGAATGGTAGAATGTGTTTAATTTTGGACGTATTCCATATTCACTTGCAATAACTGCCCTGGGAGACTCATTAATGCTTTAAAGCTTCCTATTAAATGGAAACCTCACAGTATTTTCTTTTTAATAAAATAAACTGAAAGGTGAAAATATTTTCTGTTTGTTTTTTAGTTATGAATGCCTGTCTCAAAATATTATTCTTCATTTGTTGGACTATTTTAGTTTTATATCCCTTCACAGGTAAATGAATAACAAGAAAAGCATAATAAAAGCAAATAATAATTACTCATATTGACCTGAGGCATTTAATGAAATAGAAGAGAGTCTGAAGAAACAGATTTCCTATAGCAGTACTTTCTTAATTATACTAAGGTAATTAGCTTTAAGAGGAGATAATTTCAGTTCACTGAGATTGCTGTTTAAAGTTTTTCTGGGAAATTCGGATTTTCTATTGATAGTAGTTTTAACATGTCACACTGGAGCCAGAGTGAATTAAAGTGAAGAGCTACACAGTCTAAACAAACAGTCCTTCCCATTATCAGAAGCCTGACAACATAACAGCATAAACTATAGTCACATGCCCACAAGTAATGCAGGAACAATTGAAAAAAATAACAAAACCTCACTGCAATCCATAAACAATCTATGATGGCTTTTATTGAGCTAACATTTTAAACATATTTTCCAATTTAGCATGTTGCATTCTTACCAGTCTTTGGAAAATAAACAAGAAATACTGCCTCTGTTCTGCAGTCTTCCATTCTTTCCTCTGATTAAATGGTGACATAGCATTCTCTAGCAATTCTGCATGAAAATAACTGATTAAATCCTCAAAAGCATTAATGTGTAACTTCAGTTCTTATCTTATTTTGAAAAATAGGTAGCATATACATATGGTATATTTGTTTGTAGGTAGGGATCTTTTAGTAACTTATTTTGCATATTGAAATTTTCTACTTTAATCTATGATTTACATGTCCATATTACTTTTCATATAGGCTTATGTTTTCCTTGTCCCTACTAATTTTTAGTGCAAAACACGTCATCCAGTTTCTATTTTTTTTTCCCCTGTTATTTTGGATGTGCCCCCTATTAACTGACACACTAACTCTCTTTTCTCATTCTGAGTGCAGATATTCCCATCATTTTGCCAAACCTTATCTGGGCTTTCTCTGCACATCTCCTCTACAACCATAATTTTGTTTCTTCTCGTGTTACTTTCTAACTAAATAAGAGTTTAAAGGGTCCAATTACTGCCTGATATGAGGCTATCCCACTTCTTGATCATTTCTTGATATAGCTATTGTCATCATAGTATGTCTTCATTACACGTAATTATAGATGGAGAATTCAAGCATAAGGAGATGAAGTCTCATGTTCAGCAAACAAACATCTGACACTGTTCTGAGCCCTGCCACCCCCATCAGTCTCCACAAGTGCATGCTGCAAGATGCTTGTGCTCCTCTAGGAAGCTTACTTTTGACCTCTTCAGTCTTCAATGGCAATTTTAGATAATATCTGGAAGGTGGACTGGAAAGTTTAGGTGCAGTCATGTGGTGACATTCCCCAGCTCATACCCCTGCTCCTTCTCTGGCTGAATTGAGGCTGCAGGCTTGGGCACAGTGAATTGTTAATCACACCATGATGAGCAAGGGGATGGGGCCATCTCAGCAAAAGGTGATGAAGAGCCAGAGGACAACATATGTTTTACAACATCTGAACAAATCCTGTAGCTACTGAACCATAGCCTCTGTCCCTGATATCCCTGAGAGTAGATACCATGCTTTATTCCTCTCGCGCTGCTTTGGTTAGACCTCCAGCAGAGTCTTCACCTCAACATCAGCTATAACAGGAATGGAAAAAAGTCCTTTCACTTTTTGTATTTCAAGTGTACACTACTATAGACTTTTTCTTATTTAATAGATATTCTTTCTTTTCACCTCTGATCAAGTGTAAGTTAATTGATAAAGCTGATGCAATGCTTCTCATACATCGTCCTGCTCTTTGTACCTATAGAAAAAAGGTGCTTGATAAAGGCAGTGCCTCAAGGTCTTCTCTAACTGGATGGTAAGCAGAAGGAGAAGTTTTGTCTACCTGAGTAGTGCTTAAAGATAACCTAGTAGCCCACAGAGTGAGTGTCTGTTTCTCGACACAAAGTTATCCAGCCTGATGATGTAGATAAGAAAGGATATAAGGTCTCTTCACATATCACCCTGTCTTCTCCCAGTCTTCAGATATATTGTTTTCATAGGTGCTGTTTGTTGATCATGTATGTATGGTGAACTGCACCTCTGGAAACTGTCTTAAAAATTTAGGCCAAAGGCTGCAGAAACATCATTAAGGCCTATTTAGAGAAAGAGAAATCACAGTGTAACATTTTCTAGTTCAGGATGAAGTTGCTGTCCTTAAAACTGGCTGCCCAGTACAGATCCCAAAAGCATTGTCTCCCCAGGTTTTCCAAAGTACCAGCACTACAGAAGTGAATTGTGAAGTCTTCCATTAATCCATTTTTAGTCATTATTTTTCACTTACAGATGTTGAGGATATATTAGTGTTTCTCTGATTTGGATTCCTTCTTTTATTTTTCACATTTCATCACTCAACTATCTACTCCTACAAGAAATTATTATTCAATATTCTAATGTAAAATAGCATTTGGAAAGGATAAATGAGAGATGGAGATTCTTACAATGCCTAAATAAATGGTAATCTCCTTAGTAGTTTCATGTTGTTTTCCCTCTATAAAAAACATTGTAAGAAAAATTAAGCTAGAAGTTAGTTGCATATTGTTACGGTTCCATACCAGTCATAGCAGTCATTTTTAAAAGGGGCAATTAAAATATTAAGTGAAAGCCTAAGTGAATTAGGCACACATCCCATTTTAGAATGACCTGAGTATGAGGAGAAAACATTTTACCCGGACTGTTAAAATCAAGACCAGATGCCTTTCTAAATACTATGCTGTAATTCAACCATATTTTTATTGGACACAGTACAGGAATTATAGGGTAAAATTCCATGGTTTCTGTTACATAAGAAGTCAGACTACATGATGGTACGATCCCTTATGTCATTAGAATCACTGCATAACAGAAGATGTCATACCACCTTCTTTGCTCAAATTACATTTCCTTGATTCTTGTGATGTCATAATCCCAGTCGATCTCCAGCCACTGAAGTAGGTTCTGAATGAAACTCTATAGTCAAGATCCAGATTTTTGATGCAGTAAAGCAGAAACCCTACCCCAAAACAAAACTAAAAACTTTGTGAAAACCTCTCTGTGGCTCTTCCACCATACTTTATATGCTTATTTCCCTTCAGGAGCAAACTGATGGGAATGCATATCTGTGGTTTTGCTTTCACTTTAATACTGTTATCACCAGACAATAAATTATGAAATTCATGCTGGTTTCATATCTTAAGCATCAGCTCTATCAGCATAATCGAAATACTGATACAAAGAAATAAAATTTATTTCCGAAATAGGACTCCCATGACTTTATAAATGATAATGCCTACTAAACCCCAACCTTTTCTTTTCTTTGGGTTCATTTCTGATGGGAATCTCAAGGTGTCCTTTGAGTTTTGAAAATCTCTTCTTTTGATTGCTCAACATTCTAAATGCATATTATTTGAAAGGCTCCTAGCAGTGTTAAAACTTTTCGAGAACTCTAGTACCATTAAAACCTCCGCATGTTCAAACCACGTTCAGCTATACAATGAGTTTAAAATGGCATTTTTGTTAGGCAAGATAATTCGAATGGAGGAAAATTGGGTAATGGTCCTGTCTAATGTAATGCTCAAGAACCAAGAAACCCCACCGCCCCACTAAAAAACAACCCATAGCAGTCAGTGTCAACGGAAGTGGAACAAAACAATAGCAACACTTCGACCTCACGGTTATTTTCCTCGGGCCTGTGAAGCCATTAGAAAACTCTAGTACCCTCTGCTGGCCAAGCAATAAATCTGTAGCCCCTGAGCAGCGCTGACATTCCCACGGATGCTGACATGCAAGCGGGTGAGCAGTAAGGAAGCAAAATCCACGTTGACACTTGCATCCTGTTAAAAGAGAAAAAACCCCAAACCCACAACCCATAAAACAACACATAGGAAAGTCCTAATCTGGGAAAAGTGTTAGACTACTAGGAAAGTGTTACAAAAAAAGAACATTGCTGTTAAATATGCTTAATGCTATAGTTTTTAAAAGATTTTTTAACATTTTAGCCTCAACCTAAGGTTGTTAGCTTTTCAGAGTATATTGTAACAGTGCTATAAAATGACTGCAGGTGTGCTGGTACCCTTCCTCTTATCGTTCAGACTGGGACTCACTACTGCTAAACAGAGGAGTGTGGCATGTCTAGTACACTGCTTTAATGCTTTAATCCTTAAAAAATGCATATACGTATTTCTTTGAAGTGGAGCACTACCTTCTGTTGCAGAGGTTCATGAGCTCACCTTTAAGCAGAAATCAATGAAGTAAATTTTTTTTATCCTTTTAAAATAATGTGTATTTAGTTCCTTACAGTTCACAGGGTTAAAGAGGTAAATGGTTTCATGTATACCACAAGCCTCTGCTAAAAAGAGGACAATAATGATGAGGCAGCCACTTTTGCAGAGGTGGAAAGTAACTAGTTAGAATAGTTAATCTTTTGAGACACATCCCTGGCATTAAGTGGATTCTTCTCATTCAGCTGAAGGCGTAACAGCTGGATTCTGTCATCCCTGACTAGGGCAGTCTTGTTAGTGTAGGATGACCTCTGGAGCACTAACACAGATAATACTGGCACCTCTCTTTGCTCTAATCAACTACCAGTCTGAGCAATTCTACAGGAGATGGGGGCATTAAGGCCATATTATTCTAAACAAAATTCAGCAATGGTAGCAGAGTATTATGACAGCAAAAGACAGATTCTACCTTTCCCACCAAAGATTTTTAGTGCTAAATTTGGGGAAAGGTCTGTAAAAAACAGTACAGCCCTGTATTTTCTCCCTTTTCTTAAAGTCACGGTTTGCAAAACTTAGACTGTTTGTGTCAAGTGTGTCTAAGCTAAAACTCTCACAGTTTTACTGCCATATATAAAATGTTGATTGCAACCACACAAAGTTAATGTGCTCTGTCTTCATCTCTTTCCACATAGATGGGAGCTGGCATGAAAATTAAGATTTCTGGGCATTTAGCTGGAATGTGAAAGACTCATGTTCAAGTTGTTCTGTCTTGTTCTGGAGCAGGGCACTGAATGAGTATCTCCTAGATCTGAACTGACTACTCCTGCAGCTGGACCAGGTGCTGTTTTAGTGATGGAGCTCTTGTATTTTGACCATTTTCAAGGAAGTTTCATAAAATCCTGATCAATTCTCATGATGTACGTCAACTTTCACTGAAAATATATCCTCTTTAAAGTTTTCAGTCATGGCTAATTTAGCAAGCTATAGATTAAAAAAAAAAGGGGCAATAAAGCTTTCAGTAGTTAAGAAACAGCAAAATCAAGGTAGCTAATTTCATCAAAAGGGATTCATATGCCACACAGGCGTTTGGTATGTTTCTGCTTCACTTTGCACTGCAGAGCAACAAGCATGCCATTGATAAGAATGCACTGGTGCACAACATGTTAAGTATGTTAATAGTATAGGTTTATTATTATCTGTTTATCCTTAATATTCTGTTTATCCTTATCCTTTATATATGATTTATAAATAGAAAATAAGTAATAGCTATACTGCCAACTAATTTGGGCTTTCAATTATAAAATGTGCTTAGCTTGAGTTTTCTGGTATGCTTTGCATTTTACAACAGTTACAAAAGCTCTCTGGATCCTTGGGATACTGGAATGTTGCTAAAGTACCTTGTGCCTGGACAACATAGACACATTGGCTTTGGTTGTGTTTGAGAGGGGCTTCAGTCATGCTTGAGAGTGTTCACCTCTGAAATTCAGATCCTACTGTTGAAAGCACAACAGAAATAAATGTCTGCATCTAAGATAAGAGTGTTTACATTGACATTAGTGCCAGTAGAGAGGAATAGGGTGTCTTTTAACCCCCAAATAAATATTAGTTAGCTGAGAAATCCCACCTTTGATTTTTCCTATCAAATGAGAAAAATGCAATGATAGCTGTGAAAAACTTAGGTTGCTTGCCTACAGACCTTCATGTCAAAGATGAGGACAAACCCAGTTCTCCAGGGGAACTTTGTTTAACTGGAGTACGAATTGTGTTCCGCTATCTGTTGTAGCACTGTATAGCTGCAGTTCTCTGTTGGGAAGCAAATACATTGATCAGTGTATAAGGCAGGAGCACAGGGTGTCTATGCAATCGAGGACCATGCCATAATGAACATAGCCAGGGAGGTCAGATGCAGTGTTTCTTTAATGTGGGAGAATGCTGTAGGAGAAGTAGGGACGTTGTGTAATCTCCTAAGCTTTTAAAAGTGCATGGAAATTGAAAGCATGATCCTTAAGAAATTCACCAACACTACTGGACTTTAGTAAAGTAACATAGTCCTTTATGCCTCAAACTAATGATAACAGATGGAGAGTAGATGTCATCCTGTTTGTGACTCACTAAAGCAGGCTTCTTAAAGCTTTAGTTTTCACAGATTTTGACAGAAAGTAAAAGAACTTTGAGGTTCGTGAGCTCATCCGGTTTTATAGTGAAACTTTTTTTGAGCAGCGGGAAAGGAGTGAAGAGAGGTAGAGAGGGTGACTCTGACAAAAGTTTCAGCAAGTAAAGGGATAAAAATGAGGCAAACATTAACTTAAAAAAAAAAAAAAAAAAAAAAATGAAATCGAAATTGAGCAAACCCTGTAATCCTCACCCACATGGAAGATTTGAAAATTATGATTCTTTAATCACGCAATGATTTAATTCCTTTCTGATACCTGTGTGATATTTCTACCTGTTAGTGAGCCAGTCTGTGGGACTACAAANAAAAAAAAAGAAGAAGAAGGAGAAAATATCAGCATCATGGAAATTACCACTAACTTGTTGCTTTGGATACTTACTGGACCCTCTATTTCAGACCCTTATCTGCCTGATATATACCATGGCTATAATGAACTCCTATATCCCACATGAGTCTCCCTGCTGCAAATAAATTCTTGTTCTTCTATATGTTCTTTCAAAAAAGCCCCCTTTAAAGTGCAAATGTGAATAACATAAACTTCAAACTCTTCACAGCCTGCTGCTTAGAAAGATCAGATTTCAATTTCAGATCCCCTTAAGAGCACGTGAGTTGGTAATTATGGATCTTTTGCCATTGTGGTCCCTGATGTTGTCCATTTATGTCTACCCTGTTTCTATTTCTTCCATCAACACCTTCCAAGTAGTTTCTTCTTTCTATTATTCCATTAAACCTTTGCAATGCATTTCCCTGATTGAACGCTGTCAGCAGGGGGAGCATCAACAGCACAGGAGTCTCTCCCACAAGGGCTGTTGTGCTCTCATGGGAGGAACAGAGACGACCTACAGAATCTGAAGGACAGAAACTTGGCCATTATATGTATGTATAACAGTTCCATGCTGGAAAGTGTTGACTCCTATGTGAAAGATAGAAAGCTCATTATATTTAATTAAAAGGAACAGACAGCAAGATGCATACATGTTAGAGTTGACATAAAAACCAGACAATGCGGGAAACGGAGCACTGTGCTTGAAACCTTTCCCCGGTTTATTTTTTTAATTACTTATTCAGTTATTAACTTTTTCTATTATTCCTTGTTCAGAGACTCTCTAGAGAGTGAGCTAGTTCTTAGCTGGTGAATTTCAAGGCTAATGACTTATGTTGATACTGACCAAATAAAAAATAAACCAATTTTGGATTGAAAGAAAATAACAGTGGTAATCTGCACTGTCTGGACATGTCAGATCCCTGGCTGATTCTTTCCTTTCATGAGTCATTGTTTTCTGGTAAATGTTGATTACCCCTTCATGTGCATTTGTGAAAACACATCTAAGCTAGGCTGCTGTAATTAGCAAAAATATCAATATATTATCAACGTAAGCCTAAAGGAAAAGGTGTACTCTGGATTCTATCTTAAGAATGCAGAATTATCATATGTAACACAATACATGAATATAAAATTATGCAACAGTTTAACATGCAAAATGAGAAATGATAGCAACTTAGATAGCTATACAAGAAAATCCCCAAGTGAAATTCACAGTAAAGTTGTTACAGGGAAATATATGTTTGAACTACTTCTATACACATATACTGGAACAAGTATATGCCAGATACAAATAAACTTTTAAGAGTCTCTAACCACAGTGGAGTAGAGGAACCCCACATTTTCTGAAGTGATGGTGCTTGAGTATATAAGCTTGTGCTAAGATTTGCCCCTCTGTTGGCTGGAGAGAGCAATTTGTCATTCACATCATGGCCATAGCTATTTATGAGACAAAACATTCCTGTGACTGAATTCTCTGGAGAGCCTGAGTGGATAGGCATCTTGTGAATGCATTTAACTCACAGCAGTTATACTGCATTCACCTACAGTAATTTGTTTTCAGAGGAAAATATGGTGCTGGCATATATGGTAATGACAGTGGTGCACATTTTTGTCATTGCCTAGTGGTTAGAGTACTCTTCTACATTTCACTTCTCCTTAACCTTGTGGGACTTTCAGTTTGCCATCCTCAGAAGAGGACCTGTCCCAGTTAAGGAAACACAGTGGTGCACTTTTCTCAGACCAGCAGTGAATATTCAGGACAAAGATCAGGGACAGATCAGAAAGGACAGGAGTTAGGGCTTACTGCTGCTGCCAGACACACTGCTTCTCCAGAAGATGTGGGAAGATCCCTCCTTCATCCCCAAAATTGCTTCTGGTGCCCAGCAATTGGAACCACATAAGGCTCCCACAGCTTCGGCATTGGCAATGCAGGTTGTGGAACTGTGATTTTTGGTGCCAGATGTTGTTGGCTGATTTAGGTATATGTCTTCTTTGCCTATGTTTACATTGCACCCTAAGTACTTCTTGTAGCACAGAATCAGAACATGGCCCAATTTTGAAAATATACTTCTCCATTTCATTTTATAAATACAGAAGTACTCTTCCTGCCTATAGAATATTGGAAGCACAAAAGTATAGTGCGGTATAAGATCACATAGAAAGACTCTGGTAAAGCAAGATTTTGAAGTCCTAAAGCAGACCCATAATGAGCTGATCCACTTTCTTCTTTTCATGCCCTTGTTTTTTGCTAGCAAATATTGTAAAGTTGTGATTTTCTTTCTCTCCTGAGCTGTTCTTCTGCAACATATGTTTGCCTTTGGTTCTGCAAGTTGAGCAGGTTCCTTTTTTAAACCAGTAAACCAATTGGTATATATACTATTCCTGTTTAAAAATGCCTTTGAAGACTCATTCAAAATTCACTGAAGCCAATGACATCTTTGTTTAATTTCAATGCAATACGTATCAGGATGTGGATGAAAAGAGAAACTGTGGGCCTGCTAAGGTGTAGGATATAATTTGCGAGTAGAAGTAATGAAAGCATCTAAGATCATGAGGCCTTCACAGAAATGGCTGTTTCACACTTTCTGGAGCATGTACCTGCTTGAACAAAACTTTAACATACAGATATATTCTCTGATGAGACTTTTTCACCAAATTTCTTTCTATTTTGAATTCTGCAAGTCTAGAGAGAAAATGTATCTCACCATTTAAAATAGATTTAGGAGAACATTGTAATCTAAAAGAACATTGTAAAGCAAATGAAAATAACTGCCTGTGTTTTGCTTTACATACCAATGTTTTAATTGGGCCAATTGCTATTATTCATAGAATCATTGAATAGTTTTGGTTGGAAGGGACTTTTAAAGGTCATCTAGTCCCTGCACTGAATTGTTCAGAGCCCCATCCATCCTGACCTTGAAGTTTTTCAGGGATGGGTCATCTACCATCTCCCTGGGCAACCTGTTTCAGTGTTTCACCACCCTCATTGTAAAAAAATTTTGTTTATATCTAGTCTGAATCACAGAATCACAGAATCCTAAGGGTTGGAAGGGACCTCGAAAGATCATCTAGTCCAACCCCCCTGAGAGAGCAAGGTAACCTAAATTACATCACACAGGAACATGTCCAGGTGGGCCTTGAATATCTCCAATGTAGGAGACTCCACAACCCCCCCTGGACAACCTGTTCCAGTGCTCTGTCACTCTCACAGTAAAGAAGTTTCTCCTGATGTTCACATGGAACCTCCTATGTTCCAGTTTACACCCATTGCCCCTTGTCCTGTCACTGGATATCACTGAAAAGAACCTAGCTCCATCATCTTGATACTCACCCTTTACATATTTGTAAACATTGATGAGGTCACCCCTCAGTCTCCTCCAAGCTAAAGAGACCCAGCTCCCTCAGCCTCTCCTCATAAGCGAGATGTTCCCTCTTTTAGTTTATAACCATACCCCTTTGTTATATCACTACAGGTCCTGCTAAAAAGTCTGTCCCATCTTTCTTACAGGCCTCCTTTAACTACTGAAAGGCTGCAATAAGGTCTCTTCTCCAGGTTGAAAAAGCCCAATTCTCTCGGTCTGTCTCCATAGGAGAGGTACTCCAGCTATCTGATTATCTTTGTGGCTTCCTCTGGACTCGTTTAAGCAGGTTCATGTCCCTCCTATGCTGGGGGCCCCAGAGCTGAATTCAGTACCACAGGTGGGGTCTCACAAGAGCAGAGTAGAGGGGCAGGATGATTTCCCTCTACCTGCTGGTCCCGCTCCTTTTGATGCAGCTCAGAACACGTTTGACTTCCTGAGCTGGAAGCACACGCTGCTGGCTCATGTTGAGCTACCCATTAACCAATACCCCTAAATCTTTCTCCTCAGGACTGCTCTGATTCAATTCTCTGCCCAAATTGTAACTGTGCTTAGGGTTGCCCTGACCCAGGTGCAATTTGCTCTGTTGACCTTCATGAGGTTCACATGGACCTACTCCCTCTGGATGGTATCCCATTAATTTTAAAAGATTGTTTCAAGATCAACAAAGTTACAGCAAACTGAAAATCCTGTTAAGTCCAGACACTCAAAAAATTTGTAAGTTTCCTGGACAGATTTGCTACTAATTTTAACAACACTGTGGCCAATTAATTAAACAGAATGACTGAACAATTGGAAAGTCTTCATAGGTCAATTTTTGGACTGTTTTTAGAACAGAAATTGAGAAAAAAAACCCAACCTGTGATTTAAAGCAATACTAGCATGAAAGAATCCAACAATTTGTCAATGTGCTATTGTTAACAGAGTTAACTATTGACATAAACTGTTTTGATTTGACCTTAAACAACTTTTTCTGCGGAAGGGAGAAAAATATGCATCAATCTAGAGAGTGAATACATGATGGGCAAAGTTTAAGTATTTTAACTAAAACCACAAACTTTCAGCTGCTGGCAGTAGTTCACTCCTGATAAATAAAAGATGACTCCATTGCACTGTGAATGCAATAGTGCTGTGAGACTGCAGAACTGCTTTGAACTGCAGAACACTTGAATGTGAGTGAGAGGTTTGCTGATGAGATATGAACAGATAGAAATGTTATTTTTCTTGCAAGCCTTCAGTACATCTGAAGCCAGTACTGTTGCAGCTTTACCTCTGGTTGAACTGCACTCCACTTTCATGCTAAATTTGCATATAAAGACAACAGAAGTTGTTACAAATAGAGATCAAATGGATTTCTGGTAAGTTATAGACTTCTCTCAAAGACTTTGTGCTGTCTTCAGAACAAAAGCCCAAATTTCACCATCTCTCTTGTCCATTAAGCTTTTTGAACATCTTTCAGCTTTATCAATTAGTCATCCATCTCAGCAATCAGCCTATTATTACCTAGGAAAAGCCCCTCAAGAAGAGTATTATCAAGTCCATTTCAGTGATAATTTTATATGAATAATGACCATTTTGTTTCATTAATAGCTTTCTGGTTCTAATCAGACATTTATTTTTCACATTCACCAAACAAGGACGTACAGCATATGTTAAGGGAACTGTATGTGTAACATATGGCTAAGAAAAATAAATGCTGTATAAAATGGAGAGAGTGAAAGAAGAAGAGTAAGGTAATGTAATAGATAATGAATTCAGCTACATTATAGGATTTTATTGTTATGAGGCTGCAAAGATGAAGGAATACTATGGGGCACACATGGATTTTAAACCCTGGTGACTGAGTTTTACTTCTAGTATTCTAAGCTGCAATTTCTTTTCCCTCCTGCTGATCAGATGACTCTGTAGTCATAAAAAGACAGAGATGGAAGGCTTAATTCTTGTATATAGTTGTACTGTCTAACTCCAGCTTCAGCAAAGGTAAAACACATTAAGTCCAGATACATGAAATGGGAATCACCACTGAGAAAGGCCTATAATGTGTTGGCACCGGGGTAGATTTTCTGTATTGCAAAACAGCACTTGGAGTACCAAAAATACATACTATGGTTTATATTGAAAAATGTAGGCTTTAAAATAAATTTAAAGATTTCTTTTAGAACTTGGCTGGACTTCAGAAAGTGGATTTTCCCATTGCTGTAATAGTCTGCTATTAAGGATTGAAGTCAAGAAGCATCTTGAGCTCAAATCACTAGAAAATACTAGAAAACAAAAATGTTTTGATTTCTTAACCAAGAAACAAGATTTTTAAGAGGTGTTATGGAAAAAAAATCACTTGCTGAATGATAACATGAAATATAGATGGACATTTCAAGCCTTAATTTAGTGTAAATTGTTACCTGATATTTAGACCTACCTTGCTCTTATTTGGAGTTTGGCTGATTCTGTGGTCAAAATCCCATATAGTTTCAGTCTTAGTTGAAAGCCAAATCTGTGCTTGGCTGGACAATTTTCTGAATAGCTATCAGTACAAATCTGAAGAAATTATCAGAAGGTAAACTGGTGCAGAGCTATCGACTTTAATCTACACACAGCCTTAACATAATAATGCCTTATTTCACAGGAGTGCTAATTTTGAAAGTTAAATACATGAAATGTTCACACTTTTATCTTTAGCTTGCTTATTATACAGTCGTGGTTGTACATCATACACTGTCTATAATCTTGCTTAAATGGATTATAATTTATGATTGTTACAGCTATAGGTTATTTAAAACCAATATCTAAAACCTGTGCTCATTAAGATTCTAACCTATGTCTCTCCCTTGAGAAGCTTATTATCATAGTTGGCAATATCAATAATTTTAACTAAAGTAAGCAACATGCCACTGCACTGACTTTATGATTTAGTGGAAGTTACTGAGAACCCTGCAGTTCTTAACATGTAATTTAGGATCAGCTAAGCATACACAAGACCTTACTTATTGGAGAGTTAGAGGTGTATAAATACATATTAGTTTTTCTTTTCAACTTTTGTTTCAAGTGTACCTGGTAGATTTATTACTTGACTGTGCTTCAGTAGTCTGACTCCCTGTGGTGATTTCCAAAAGTCTGCAGGCAGGAATACACCCTTGCTACTGCAAAAGACTATGACATCATGGATGTTTAAAAGAGAATGAATGATGTGGTTAGCCATGCATTCAATATATTATTAAAGAGGGGGTTATATGGAAACATGGCCTTTCTGTCAGGTAGAATGAATGAGATATATAATTTGTTTTGTCCTTCTCTTAAAAGAACAAGGGGAAGGAGATAATCTGTCTTAATAAGGGCATACTTAGAGTATCAACCAACTAGAAAGTAATATATTTTTAAACATCCATATGTGATTCCCTTATTAAATTAGGATGTTGAGCTAAATTTAAAGTATCAATATATAAATCAGTCAGTCAGTTAAATTAGCCAGTTTCATACTGATAAATGGGAGTTAATAAAGCAATTACTTCTTTCTGAACCATAAGGCTCTGGTTTCCAAATCAGTTGTATGAGTTATGGATTACTGACATAATTTACAAGTTTTCATTTACATGACTTATATCCTTGATTTCTGAGGAATTAGTCCTTTATTGTATTAAAGACACAACAAAACAGCATTTGCGCAACATTAAGGTGAGGCCAAACAAGAAAACTCTCTGACTTCACAATTTATGGTAACACAGTGTTCCTTACTCCAGCTGCTGTTGTTCATAATGTACAGAGAATTAAGGACAGAATTGCTGCCTTAATATTGAAGGTCATGACATTTCAATGTGTGTGTCATGACCTATGTTCTATACCTGTAGAGTTTTGCCCCTTTTTTCTCTCATTTTTGTAAGCACACACCAGTAGCAGGCAGTTCTGCACCTATGTTGTCCATTTGCTGTAAAAGAGGTGGTATTAAAACTTGTCAGTGTATTGCCACGTAACCTTCACATTTTCTATTTTTATGAGGCTCAACTTTGTACAGGTTTACGTCATTGGAAGGTTGGAAATTATTACAATGTCAGCAAGGTCAAGCTTATATAGGGCTTGCTGTAAATAAATTTTAATTTCATTTTTTCACACAATTTTCTCTTTTTAATGCTGTCTACCCGGTATTGATCTTATTGTTCTACTCAGAAATAGCCAGTCTCTTGGGCCACACAAGACTTGAAGAGCTGCTCAAACTAACTGAAATCAGGTAGAAGTCTCCTAGAAGCTCAATCAGTTATTTACAAAGCAGTTCTAAAATTCAAGAAAGAGGAAGTGGTTTGCAGATTAAACTTCATACTCTACTAGGTTAGGAGCACGGTAACATCAATGATAATAGCCATTATGAAAGATTGTAATAAGAACATTTCAGGAAGACGTAATGTTACATAACAACATCTGTGTAGTTCAGTGTTGTCAGTGCTTCAAAAAAAAAAAAAAAACAAAACCAAAAAACCCTAAATCAATGAAATATTATTCTGATTGAAAATGTCGTGTTTCTTGTGAAAAATGTTTGGTTGGGAAACAACAAGCAGCAAGATGAGTAATAAAACCTATTTAGGAATGTTGTAGCCTGCATAGTGCTTAAGACATTTCAGATTAAGGTAAGGAATTAACAAGAATGTAGACAGAAAACCCAGGCAGAAATAAGGGAAGTAACAGCCCATTGAAGGAGAATTCTTAGGGGGAAAAGAAAAGAAAAACCAAGGAGATTTATGTGGCCAAAACTAGGATTACTCTGAGATCTGGCCCAAGTGTCTAACTCTGTTTTACAGACTACCAGAATTAACAGGGGTCTGGTGAAAAGAGTAACTTTATTTATTTGCTTTGTCATGTTTACTTTGCAGGCAATCCAAAAAACTGGATTTAGCACTAAGCATGGGATGAACCATTTGAGAGATTGACTTCAATTTTATCAGCATATCTGTTCAAATATCAACAGATAACAGATAAGCAAGGCTTCTAGAATCTGTCTTTCCTAGTGTCATAACCTGTTTTGAACTTTGAAGACAGTGAATTTAGCCACTCATTATAAGGAAATGATTTTCATTAATAAAGTGAACTTTCTTATGACAAGAATTTCAGGGTTTTTTTCCCGCTAAAATGTATTAAAATGATCTGAAATACCCCAAAATTATTATAGATCGCTATATGTAGGGTGCATTACGTATTCTAAAGCTCATGGAGTCCAAGCTTCAAATATCAATGAGCCAAACAACAACTCATGACAGAGTTAGTCAGGTGGTGATCTCCCTGGTATGTTTTTGAGACCAAGTATGCTTTTCAGATGTCAAACTGTATAAAAATGCTTCCAAAGAAATATCATAATGGTTTTTCTGTAATTTCACCGAAGTTTGCCCTTAAACCTTCTGTAATTGGGTAGTATCTGTTATGTCAAATAGCTTTGACCAGAGCAATTTGGCCTGCACTACTGGCATTAATATTGTCATATGACAATCTATAAGTCTGCTAGTTATGTTGGTGTTACGGATCAACTGAACCACATGCCTGGCTAATAGAAAAATAAATGGATTTAAATGAAACATAATCTAACCAAACACTATGGAATGGGATATACTCCTAATAAAATATCAAAGCCTCTTAATAAGCTTAATTAAAAAGACTAATATTTTGTAGTTATAATAGAAACGGGTTAAAATGACTAAACTGTTCTAGTGTTGACACACGAGCAGCCAACCTGCTTCCATTTACACACCTTGCTTTCTTGGCCCCAACAAAAATGAAATTTATTAGTCACTAAAAAGAAATGGGATTTTGGCAGAACTTAATTTTTCCCTTCAATTGCCTATCATTTTATGAGATTTTAGATATGTCTTCCCTTAACATACCTCACAGGAGCCTAAGGAAAAGCTATTTGTTTACAGTATACAGAGCAATGCCAGATCTCGTCTGTCTGGACGCAAGATTTCCAAAACTTTTGATCTGCAGGCTCTGGTTTCCAGAATGTTGAGATCCATGTCACAAAAGGAATCTGTTGTACAGAGTCTATTCATCCCATTACCACAATTATAAAACAGAACCAGAAAAAGAATAAAGGATGATAAAGGATGATTAAACATATTGAATAATTATTGACTGAAAGGACAACAATCTGTATAGAGGAGGTCTTACAAAATCAAGAAACATGTGGAAGAAGTGAATATAAGTTGTTTATTTACTTTTTCTTCATACAAGAACTCAGCCCACAAAAACAGCTAGAAGAGAAGCCTTTTTTCTCTCCCTCCATAACTACATGGTGTCACAGAGTACTATGGTATGGAGTAGCTAGCTGCAGAATGCTACATAAGGCAAAAATACAAAGGTATTTAGATTCAAACAGAACCAAGCTGATTCTTGGAAGACAGATGCATCAGTGTCTTTTAAACATGTAGGAAACTGCTCAGTGATTGCCAGAAGTTGAGAGATTGTATCAGATTTTTCTGTGCTTGTGTTTTATATCCCTATATGAACATTGTTGGTGGTGGGATATTGGGCTATACAGACCTATGAATATGAGAGTGCAACCTGGAAGAATACTGAAACATGGTTGGTTTTAGAAGCTGTAAATTGGTATTGTTCAGACTTGGTCTTGAAGGCAGGTTGCATCATTACAAAATTGTGAGGCTGGTGGTGTGTCCAAACAGGAAAAAAAAAACCCAAAAAACTCAGAAGAGGAAAAATATACCCCCTCTGTAATTATGAACCTGACTTCTAATGTAAAGGCAGAGGTGATTTTGAATGTGCAGGTCACTATACCATTAAGGCAGAGACCTTATACTTTTTGTTATATATATATATATATATATATATATATGTACTCTATACAGAGAGAATTCAGCTGTTACATTCATCTCATTCAGACACATTTTCATACCTGATAGTTCTGAGTTAGATTAATTGTTTGTATTTCTTTCTTTCTTTTTTTCTATAGCATATATAGAAGACAATTGTTCTAAATGACAACATGACCATTGCAGCTAATACAAAAAAAAAAAAAAACAAAAAAAAACAACAGAAAAAAACCAACCAAACCCCAAA
>NDXB01009102.1:111655-124194 GCA_002631895.1 Agapornis roseicollis
TATATATATATATATATATATATATATGTACTCTATACAGAGAGAATTCAGCTGTTACATTCATCTCATTCAGACACATTTTCATACCTGATAGTTCTGAGTTAGATTAATTGTTTGTATTTCTTTCTTTCTTTTTTTCTATAGCATATATAGAAGACAATTGTTCTAAATGACAACATGACCATTGCAGCTAATACAAAAAAAAAAAAAAACAAAACAAAACAACAGAAAGAAACCAACCAAACCCCAAACTTTTGTCTTTGGAAAAAAATAAAAAAAGCTGGCTCAGATTCAGGCCGTGTGTACTTAACATTCCCCAAAATATTGCAGATGGGTGGAATGAAAGGCTGATTTTGATAAATGGTTCCAACTCTGAAACCACAATGCGATACTTGTAAATTCTTCTGAGATTATTAGATCAGTGGTTTAGCATCTATCATTTGAGATAATGGATACAAATAACTCATCACACATCCCTGCTATTACTCTTCCTTTGGTATGGCTGATATCACTGATATTCAGTTTCTTATCTTGGGGAATTTGATGGAGTATTTTTGGTTAAAAGAAGGAAACCATTATTTTCAAAGGGGAAAAAAAGTACTTAATCTAAGGGAATAAGTACTTAATTCCCTTGCACACAGGTTTTTTTGTTGGTTTGGGCTATTTTGCTTATATGATTGTTTTTTTGGGTTATTTTTAGTTTGTATTTATGTCTCTGAGATTGTATTCTCAGATCTTGTGCACAAAACTTGAAAACCTGCAGAAAATCTTGCTCGACTGCAAAGATGTGATGGAAAATAACCTTATACATTCATTCTTTGTTTGTATTATCATGACATTTTGTAATGGCAAAACCACTGTAAATGGTTTCTTCACTTGCTTTTCCCCACAGAAGCTTAGATGCCTCTCTTTGGCTCTGCCACGTAGTTGCCCTCCATGGAGCTCATTGGCTGGTGCAGGCAGATGCCCTTCCCTCTGGAGGCACTGCTTTTGAGCACACCATGCAGGTGCCAGGAAGGTGCAAAAGGCCAGAAGGATTTTCCCACTGCATGCTGACGGTGGACCCTCAGGTCCTGCTCTCGTCACCTTTGCTGAATCTCCACTCTACAGAGAAGATTTATATTCTTTTGACATGGAAGAGTTAAACGAGGGGAAAAAAGAATTTTACACAGCCTTGTAAAAGTCATGTTTTGCTGGCAAACAGCAGCAAACTTGCTAGGCTTTCTTCATTAGAGCCTTGCCATTTAAGCCATCAGCGTCATTTTGTGAGGACATCAAACATGTGTACACCAGATGCCTGCAAAGCAGAGCAGCACTAAGGACCTGACTCAACTTAACAATAATCTGTGGACAGCGGGTGTGAACCTGAGCTGGGCCAACACCTCATCAGACTGCATGGCTAATTGATTTCAAAATTAGAGTTGGTATTTCTGAACAATAATCTTAAAAGGCAGCAATAAAATACATCAGAATCCTTTGAGCCAGCCAAGCTTTCATCCAAATGGCTTATTACAAAGAGCTGGCACACCTGAACTTTGGCATAGACAAATAAATCCCAAAACAGTAAATGGAAACCACATTTGGCACTGGAGGTTTCTCAAGAGAAGTTTGTAGTCATCAGGAAACAAGATTTTGGATTTTTTCCTTAGTGGCAGGAAATCATTCACTGGATGTATTTTACTCCAACTGCTGTGATTTATGCAATGAAAATATAAGTAGTGTTGAGGAGAATGCTAGGGTTTTTTTAAACATTTCACAACCTTCAGAATCCCAGAAGTGCTAAAAGCACAGCAAGGGTTACAGTTATCCCAACAGTGATAACTTAATTGCATCTGTTGGCCTCCTTCTTTGAACTTTGAACTGCTAGTTTGTGGCATCATGGTCCAAAAAGGATTTAGATCTGACTTTTGTGTGGCTACAATAAATTATATCCAAGTATCTGAGCAATGCCTGGAATCTTATCTTGAAGCCAGGATGAGGCATCTCACTGAAAGGATGGTATAAATTCGGAATGCAAATCTTTCCAGGAGCTAGACTTTCAGACCAGGTAGAAAAGATTGGTTTTTCCTTCAAGATAGTTGAATTATAAGAAATTCAAGAATATGGAAATGAAATAATTAATTTCCTGAAATATTTCCTGAAAAAAGTGGCTCCTTAGAGCTGTTGAGGATAGAACTAAACAAACCTGTGAGGTCAGAGGCTGATCTGTGGTGTACTTGGAATCCATTTGGACGGCTTGGCTTTTTCTTTGTTTGTAAACAGCTTTATATATTTTAATTTGATGAATAAAGATGAAATTAATTGGTCCAGATGCAATTGGTCTAGATGCAATTAATTGGTCTAAGTTAAATGTTACCCAGTGACTGATCACTAACTTTGTCTTTAAAATTAAGTTTCACCATTCTGGCCATCTCAACTTGAGTTTATACTAAGCAAGAGAGTTTTGTTCACAGTTTTGAGTAATTCTGATCTGTCCCATTTATGTTCATACTAATACAGTGTCAAACTTAACTCAAAATGTGAGTCTTGATGGTATGTATTACATCTTCACAAAGAGTCCTAAGACAAGTGTGACTACACAATTATGCATTTCTTTGCCTGCGAATATAAGCAGTCTTCTAGCTACGCATCTGAAAGATGTAGTAAGCTCAGCTTTAGACACTTCAAAATATTGTTTTTTCTTTCAATTTATGTCTAATTACAATTTTCAGGCATGGCCTGATTCTCTTCTTACTTACAGTGTGAGTTTCCAGATGTATCCCTGGATTTTCACTGTGTTATTCATACAAACAAAATTGGTCTATGATATGCCAACTTTCCGATTATACAGGGCCCAATTCAGTTATACATGTTTAAAACCAGCCTAATGCTATTAGCTGCCAATCTGTAGTGCTGCAAGAGGATAATGAGGCCTTGAAGATTCATCTTGCCCTTTTGAAAAATTTGTCTACCCACACTGTTACATCTCTTGATCTTGCCAATATATTATTGTGTCTCCAGTGGGCTAGGCTTGTGAGAGCACCTTTTAGTCATGTACTATATTTTAGCCATGGTTAATTTTAGAAATGTTCTTCAGCTGCACAGGTTTGGAGTATGAGCAACTCACCTTTTGACCCATTATTAACTGCAGTGGTTGCTTCTCAGTATTTCAGTCTAGTAAAATGTGCTGAAATAATGTTTTTTTGTTTTGTTGTTTTTTGTTTTGTTTTGTTTTGTTTTGTTTTGTTTTTAAATACTTTGTTTTATGGGCAGTTTTGGTACAATAACTCAGGTATCTCATGTCCATACTCATATTGACTTAACATCCAATTACTTAGCAGCTAATGCTCATCTATTTGCTTGTCTTTAAAATAAGGTATAAACTGACCTAAATGTGGAACATCCAAATAAAGACTAATGGAACAGATTCAGACCTCTCTTACATCTTCTCAAACTGACTGGCTTCAGCAAGGGTTGCATAGGTGCATATGAGAGCAGATTTGGCTCTAAATTTTTGCAGTGCTCATAATCACACTTCCCTTTGCTTGTGTAATTTAAAATCAAGGACTTGTTTTTGTAAAATTGAATAAGAAAGAGACTGATTTTTTAACTTAATTCCAGTACATGATTCATCAGTTTCCCCTCCTACTTCTACGTGTATTCATATGAAAAGCAAAGGAATACATCAAAGTGACACAAACAGCATAACAAAAATCTTTCTACAAAGTCCGTCACCAGCTGGTACTCTTACATGTTTTAGATTAGAGACCAGAGAGTACTAAGGCTGGACCACCACAGGAGAAACTGCTAGGGGACACTGTGAATGTTCCCATGCACAGTATTAGACAAACACCTGGGTCAAATTAATCTAGGCTTATCCACTGTGAAAATTCACAGGGTTTAATGGCTTTTCTTACCTGTGAAGGGGTGGTCTAGTTATAGGACTTCTGTACAGAGTCTGTTGCAGAGGGGCAGATTCCAGATTTTTGTGTGTTAATGTTAAAGGTTAAAATCTATAGTAACAGGCAAACAGGTGGGAGTTAAATAGCAAACAGAAAAAAAAAAAAAAAAAAAAAAATCCAAAAAAAAAAAAAAACCCCAGAGGTATGAATTCTCCAGTTTTTATTCATTTTTGAGTTTTGAAAAGTGACTCAGATGTTACTGAATCAATTTTCAAAACAAAACTATTCTTATGGCTATAAGGAAAAATAATGAAGTGAATTCCTTCTCTATTCTGCAGAATTATTTTATTCTAACAAAAGATAATTATGCATGTGTGGTGTCTGTATTTCCATGTACTTAGTTTAAAAACTTTTCCATTATTTAAATTTTAGGCCATGCAAAGACACTTTGTTAGAATAAGGTTCTCTATTTTCTCAAAGTTTTGTTGGTCTGTATCTTTATTTGAAGTTAAAATATTAAACAGAATTGTGATGTTCTTAAATCTTATTCAACTAGGGCACAGCAGAATCGAAAGAGAGGTGATACAGAGCCACCCTTTTAAAAATAAAAGTTTGGCTGTATCACATAGTTTTAAGAATATGTTTCAAATATATCAGCAGTCCCATTAGCTGTCATGTGTAAAGAGAGTATTGAGCAGGTTTTCTAGTTCTACTGCTGCAGTTAAAATAGCTTTGGATTAGGGTTTGTTTGTTTGCTTTATCCATGCATTAGTCTTTGATAACAATGCTACAAACAAGACTGTGCTTGTCTTCTATATGGAGATGGATGAGCTGGCTGCCTCCAAAACAAGGCCAGGAATTTGACAAGATAACATGAGGGAAATCAGAAAGTAACTGGAATTTTTACAGGGCTTCTTCTACACTCTTAGCATCTCCTGAGGTTATTGTATTGCAAGTCCCTGGCTTGATGCTTACATTATGGAAAGACCAGTGGGTACCTCAGTGTTCTCAGCTGGCTTCCCCAACAGCATGAAGTAACTATTCTATGATTCTAAGTGTTTCAATGTGGCCCACCACAGCCAACAGAAAGCTGTGCTGTCATGTAGTGTCACTGCTTTATCTACAGTGATAAGGCAACAGTTTTCCTAAAGAAACAAGACTGTTGCATTATTGTTGCTACAGGTAAAGCAAAAGTCTTGCAAGTAAAGTGTAATGTCTATTAAATATTGTTCTTAATCTGACGTTTGCATACATATATGTCTGTCAGTATATCAAACATAAGATTTGTTTTTTGTTTCCAGTTTTAAATGAGCTAATCATCAACCTATCAATAAAAAAAAATAGAAATTAGCCAGAGGGACAGAGGAAATGAAACAGTTTCAACAAAACAGTAATCTGAATAAACATATATTGGAGGATAGGCAGAAAAGGCTAAAAAAAATGTGTTATGCTTTAGAAAACTAAAGATTTGAGGATTGCAAATTATTACAACTTAATATAACACAACCCCCATCTTGTATATTTTAATCTCTAATTGCATATAGAAACACATAATGTGGTACATAAAGGTTAATGAATGTATAATTGTACCCTAAAGAGAGCACTACAGGACCCTCCCACTATTGCTGTAGCATAGGAAATTTGGGAAGAAGGAGAACTACACGAGTCTCAGGCAAGGAAGAAGACAATACAACCTGAGAAGCACTGCAGACCAATATGAGCTATTTGCACTCTGGCAGTCAGTTGTGGTGATGTGATGACCTTCTGGGAAGAGAACGGAAGACCACTGGAAACGCATAGCTAAAAACATCAGCATGTTGGCCTTTTAGTTGCTTTCTAGAGTTTTGCTTTTACAAAGTTACAAATAAATATTCCCAAAGGAAAAGGATGAAGCAGATGCGAAAACAGTTGTGGAAGAAATAATTTTTAATACTTGAAATAACATTAGAGGGATATGATATATGGGCATACCACATGAATAAAGCATTATATTGGGCTGGATTTCTTTGGGTTTGTTTTTTTCTTCCCAGATATTCCTTTGCTAAATCATAAGGACAGTTTCAGAATAAATAATATACAAGGCACAGCCTGCTAAAGGCAATGATGGTACAATATTTATCCTTCTGGTACTTCTCCAGTGTGTCCGTTTGGATCTACTAGCCTTGACTTCATGCTGATGGGACTCTACCAGACACCAAGAAAAGTGAAAATTACATCTTTCTCCATCATCGACTACATGTAAGTGTCACATTTTGGCTTGACCTCTCAAAGCAATGTCAGCAACCTGCTGGTTAAGGAAAAACACACACCTTAAAGACAGTGTATTAATGAGCATGCTAATGACTTTTACATGGATTAAAAGAGATTTATTGTCATTTACACATTTAAAAATCAATTGTTTATGTTCTACCAAATATTCCCAGATATGGGAAAATCTGACACAGCTCCACTGATTTGAAGGAAGTTTTGCTAATTTATGCCATCTGAAGATGCTGATGGCAGAAATGAAACAGGATAAGGAAAGTTATTATAGTTTAAAAGTAGAGTACTGTAAGAAGAGACATTAATAAGGACACCAAGTTATCTGGTGTGTAGTATTAGGAGAAGAACATTACGATTAAACAACATGCTGATCAATATGCCTAATTCTAAGCATATTATTTTCAGAATTGCTTTAATTTTTCTAGTTACCACTTTATCTTTCTTGCTGTGGAAATCAATCTCTGCCATTTTTCTCCTTTTATAGCCTCATTTTTCCTTCTTTGTCCAGCATTATCAAACCATGACAAAAATTCAATTATGCTGCTGTGATGCCAAAACCTTTGGTCCTGGCAAAATGTATCATACAGCATATCTAGGTAAGTGAATTAAAAAAGCATCTGAGCAGGTATCTGGTGTGTGTCACAGTTCATTCTTCCATAATAAACTATGTTCTCCTTCTCATTCATTTGTCAATCATAGTAACTAAAGATTATTGTTTGCTGTATGTACGTGACACCAGCAATTTGCAAAGTCTGTTGGCAAGAAAATCAGGTTACAATGACAGAGTGAGAAATTAAGCAGAAGTCTGATGTAATTAGCTACAACAATCAGTGCCCTAATTTCTGATTTATTGTTTCCTGTTTTCCTGCTGCTTTCAGTCCATGC
The DNA here is from genome assembly GCA_002631895.1 of Agapornis roseicollis. Lineage (NCBI taxonomy): Eukaryota > Metazoa > Chordata > Aves > Psittaciformes > Psittacidae > Agapornis > Agapornis roseicollis. Next base: position 118,684 of record NDXB01009102.1, read on the forward strand.
ATACTGTATGTGCTTCATATAGGTCAAACAATTGCCTTATCATTCCTGGCAAACCAAGAGGTCAGAGTTAACAATATTTATTTAAACATGCAGGATGCTTCCCACTGCAATAAGGAAATAACTATTACTAATAGGTCTTTGGTGCTATTTCCTCATTTATACAACTTTGTAAAGAAATAAAGGCGATAGGGAATTTGGATTTCAGACATCTTCCTAAATATTTCTTGCAGGCAGTTTTACTTGAGTAGTGGCATTCTGTTTTGTTAAACTAGCCACATTGAAATTACACCAAATGACAATCTGACAAGATAATAATGTGAAATATTTACATTTACATATGTCAGTTTAATAACAATGGACATGGCATATTTTACATTATTTAATGCCAGACCTTAAAAAAGAAGCTATCCAAGTTTTGGTCCCTCTGAAATCAAGGAGAGCTTTGTGCCTGACTGATCTTAGTCTCAAATTTGTTCTGGCTGCCTTTTTCACATTACACAGAGTTCAAGGTTTTTGGATGAACAATCCCTTTTAGTAATCTAGGACTGTGCATAATTTACACAGTTCTTGTAATTCCAGTAGGAATTCACATTTCTGCTTGTTTTGGTTTGAAACCCACACAATAAATTGTGCATATCATGACAAATATGTTTACTACATGTATTCAACTCCTCAAGTAACTTGAAAACACACTTCATAAATAGTAAAGCTAGGAGAGACCATCAGAGGTTATCTAGTCTGCTCTCCAAACTATTTCTGAAAGTAAACTAGAACTAAAACATTCCTGTCTGAAGCTGGCCTAGCCTGTTCTTTTAAAACTCCAGAAATGGAGATCCCACAGCCTCTTCATGTAATCTATTCCTCTATCTACTCCAGTACCCTTGTAGAGAGATAACAGGGTGAAAATTCCAATATAAATACCCTTGTTGCTAATTAACTTCATTACTTATTTTCCTTCCTATAGTAGATATGAAGAGTTTCTTTGCAGTAATATTTTAGATAGTTATGTCATGTATCTTAGTCTTTTCTTCTCTAAAATAATCCATTGTACCCGTTGTTCCTTGAAATCCACATTTTCTTGACCTGTGATTTTTTTGTTTTTGTCCTATGCCAAACCTTGTCCAGTCTTGATAGAGCAATTGCAAAACTGGGTGTGGTACATACAGCTCTCGTGTTTATACTTCCCACGGTAATATTTGTTTTATTGAAATGTTAAGACAATTTTGACTCATGTGATAAGCTATAACATCCTGATCCTTTTCTGTAGGACTGCTATCTAAGCAAGCCATTTCTCATACAACATTCATGAAGCTGATTGTTCCTACTTAAATGTTTGATATGTCTTGATTAAATTGCTTTCTATTTATTATAGCTTTTTTCTGCCATTTGTCTTGATTATTTTGAATTCTAACCTTGTCCACCAAAATGCTTGCACTCCTCTCAGCTTGGTATCATATGAGAATTTAATAAACTTACTGTGTGTTGTACCACCTAAGGCATTAATGAAATGGCTGCACAGTACCAGACTCAAGGCAGATTTCAGCAGAACCCTAACCTTTGAGTATACTGTTTTCTACTCTCTTCAGCACCCTCATTACAGTAGTGCCAGGTAAAAAAGTTACTTTCCTGTTTGTCGTAGGCTTTGGGTTTTGTTTGTTTGTTTTGTTTGTTTTTATGTTTTCCTTCCCAATTAGGTTATGCAAAAGAGTATTGACGATTTTAATGAAGTAAAGATACATACTGTCCATAGTTTTTGGCTGTTTCTTATAACTAGTTAATCTTTCAAGTGCTTAGAATAGATGCTCTGTTTATTTTTTAATAGTCTGAAGTTGGACTAGCTCTTCCATGGTTCTTTGGCTTTTCCTTTTCCTACTGTTGGGAATAAGCACCTTGTTTGTCCTTTTCTGGTGCTTCAGAACCTTGACCTCTGCAGCTTCTCTAATTTCTGATGATTTGAGTATTACTTCACCACTTAAATGTCTATGTGAAGTCCTATATAACTTGCTGTAGCCTGAGGTTTTACCCTGTTGTTATCAATGCTAATCACGGAACTCATGTAATCTCAGATAACTACTTTTAGTGAACCATGAATCAAAAGAATATTAAACATTTTACCCATCTTGGCATTATCTAGTGCTGCTAACAGTACTGTTAGCTCTTTATTCCTGTTGACTACCAGGCTAATTTGTTGCTTATAAAATTCAGCTGTTAGGAGAAGAGCCACCTGTTAAGAACATTGGGCAACACTCATTTGTTAGGGCAGGTTCTGGAGTCAGCTGTCCAAGCCCCAGGGCAGTGCTGGAAAGGAGGAGTCATGACTGCAACATATAATAGTAGCAGATTTAGGACTGAGGCAATATGAAGAAGCTAGTATTTATATTAGTGACATCTACTGCCTATAGGGTTGTGTACCAGAATGGAGGGAAAAGGAATGATGGAAAAGGAATGATGGAAAAGGAAGAACACAAACATGAAAATTATCAGCAATATGAATTGCTAATATTATTTTCAGGAAATAATAACAGCTAAAGAATATGTCACACAGAATATTTTTGCAAATAAATATTTGGACTAGGACAAATTAGTTATTTTTTAACTTAAATGAGGGGAACAGTGGATGAATAGAATATGGCTGAAAACTTCAGAGATTAGGTATTACTAATCTATTTGAGGTAGCTTTTCTAAACTTCAACTATTTTCTGTTTTCAGCTTTTTAAGCATTTTTAGTTTAAATGAATTAAAAAGGGCTTCTTATGTGTATTTATTAGTTTATTGGTCTGTAAGCATCTCTCTTACTTATATCAGTGGGTTACTCTGTTTCTCTGTAATGGCTCCTGTGTGGTCTGAAAGCTGCACTCACAGGGTAAGGATTTTTCCTCCAGCTGGAATTTACTGTCAATTCAGACTTTTTAATATGAAAATTTAATTTTCAAATCCTTAGTTTTCTTCCTTTTCTTTTTTTTTTTTCTTTCCAATTATTCTCCTTGAAGAGAAAATTGGATTACAAAGTTGGAAATGAAAGTTGACCAATGCTTTTCTCAAAGTTTTGTAAAATGGGTGAACACATGGGCTAAGAACTTCTACATAAGGTAACATTACCCCGATTGAATTTGTATTTTGGCTGTTTAATATTCCTGTAGGCTTTGTTCTTGTTCTCATTGCTATCAAAAGGAAATCTCTCATTAAGTTAAAAGGGTGTGGAATCAGGTGTTTAAAAAATTGTACTGAAACATGACATGGTTATAAATGCTAGCAAAACTTCTAAGAGTGATCTTTCACTGGCCCTAAGAATTCAGGGCTAATCCACACCAACTATGTGTTTTGAAAAAGGGCAGTGCACTGAAATGTTGCAAAATCCTTCCCCATTCCCCATCTTGCTGGATAGTTTAGTGTGGAGTGCTTCTCAGGAATCTTGTGCACTCTAATGGATAGCCATCCATGGAGTGTATGTGTTTGCTTAGATTTCAGTGCATGTACTAGAGCTTTCTATAGATACCTTGAATGCTGGGGTTTGGGTACCCATCCCTGTTCCTGGACTGAGATTAGAGCATGGGCCTAACCTCAAACTGAAACAGAATCTCAGTGCGCACTACAAAATCCACGAAGAGAGAAGTTACAACACCTTCCAGTCTGTACAGTAAAGGAGGCAAAACTAGAGTGCAACAGACTCAGTTTAGACACAGGCATAAAACAGCAAGCTAGAGCAGTGCTTTAGCTTCTCTTTTAATTTATTCTAATGTTTTGTCTGCTAGGATTCTGGTCTCTTCTGAAGTTTCTACTTGTTTTTGGTTTACTCTTGCTACCTAGCGTGCTTATGGTTTTGGAAACTTTACTTATTAGCATTACTTATTTCTTTTGCATACCAAAGCCTAATTCATTGGTACTCACACATCAAAGTTTAGGTAAAAAAGGACAGCACAGCTAGAACTTAGTTTTCAAATGTGTGTGTATGTGAAGTTGCTGTGGGAAAATATCACTGCGCTGCTTTCCTGGTTATCATTCATGGCTGTAGGAAAATATCTTAAAGCTTCCTGGGATCACAGAATAAACCACTGTAAGAGCTGATATACAGCTGAAGAATTTTATTTCCTGTGACTGCCAGTTCTTTGCAAATTAACATCTTAGCCAAATGTTCAGGTAACATCAATCATTGTATCTTCCCAGAAGCCAATTTACACCACCTTACAGTAGATGAGGATAACTGTAGGCTATCATGAAGATAAAAGACACACTGATATAAAAAGTGGTTTTACCCTATCAGTCTGGACAAAATGTAAGGAATTGTTTTCTGCAGAAAGAATAGCTTCTTGGCCACTTTGCATTGTTGTCAAGAAAATCATCGCCGAAACCCTTCTTTCTGAATTTTAAGTAGTTCTATAGTAATTTTTAACAGCTTTGGTTTGGTTTATTTATAATGCAATGGTCTGTGGCATTGGGGTTTGTGTTCTACCATCTTTTTCCACAAAACTGAAAAGCCTGGCACATTGGGTCAGAGCTCATTAAACAGAGGAATTTAAGATGCATATTGTCATATTATAACTTCTATGAGACATTCCTGTAATATTTGTCACTTTCTAAAATCCACCAGAGGTTATGTAGAGCAAAACCTCTAAACCTCTCTACTTGCTTCTGCTTTAAGACTGCTGTGGGTCTGACAGTCACTATTTCTTGTATAGACAATCATAGAAGAGAGCACCAGGGAATAGAAAAGGAGGACCTTGGAATGAACAGTAGATCTGTGGATTGTTTTCATCCAGCTCAAACAGGAAGTTCTTTAGTCCATCCAAAAGAAGCTCAAAGTTACAAACATTATGAATATTGGAACATTATGAAATGAAACTTGAGCGGAGAGAATATCAGAAGTCATAAGCAACATTAACTGCATTGGGAGTGTCATCATCAGATACTATAATTTTGAAGCACAAAGGTCCACAAACACTAATGTCAATTGTGTCCTAATATTCAGCTGACCAAATATATAGTGTTTTACTGCCACAGAATAAAAGTGCCAAGAATTAATATTTTGGTTTCCAGGAAAGAAAAGGAGCACTTATGAGTTACTTAATTCACTATATTTATGCTCTTGGTTAAAGTTGAAGCTAAGCACATGATTCAATGCTCTGAAGAACTAGCAATATTTTTGAAAAGAAATAAGTAATTATTTCAACAAAATTAATAATTTCTACATTTCTATTCATAGCCAGTTATTTGCAACAAATGTGAATCTAATGTGACATTTTGAGTATAGCACTTAAAAGTTTGTGGCTAATAATCATTGCCCAGATTACTAATGCTAGATATTAATTCAATTTTCTACAATTTCAGGAAAGTGTCAACCCAACAGTATTATGGTCTGCAACCATCCTAATATTTATGTCCACCAAATTTTTGGTATACTAGTTTTGGGGGACTTTTTTCCCCCATAAGGGAGTAAATCTTACTTTCTTGCTTGAAAATATTAATGCCTTTTTTTTTTTTTTTTTTTTTTTTTTTTTTTTTTTTTTTTTTTTT
>NDXB01009102.1:141570-160903 GCA_002631895.1 Agapornis roseicollis
TTTTATTTTTTTTTTTTTTTTTAGGTGAATGACATTTGCACAACTTCCTGAAAACTCCACCTTTTGGGTTGAAAGCTGAAACTCTTTGTCTCTGCTCCATAGTGGTCAATGCTTTTTTATTTTGCTTAAATTCTGAAAGGAAATAACTCAGAATCAGGTTCTGGATGTCCCTTGCACAAAGTATAGGTAATGACACCTTTGCTACTTTTGAGTAACCTCCAGAAGCATGGTGCTCATTTGGAATGTATGTTAACAAATATTGCTCAAACCCTTGCTATATTGTTTGAGCGGAAGAAAATTAGTCACCCTGTGAAATGCCACAACAGCCCACCATTGTTTCAACCAGCACCAGCCTTGGTTTACAGATGTGAAACCAAAGAAGAACATGCTGTACTTTTTGCCTAATGTCTGGTCAAAATTTCTCAGTAAGATGCTGTGTCCTCTCTAATAAATCAAAAGATGCTTTATTTGTGTGGGTGCTTGATGACATCTGGAGGAAGAAGAATGGGGAGAGATTACATGATAAATGGTAGCTCAGAAGGTAGCCAATTGTGACCATAGAATCATTATTGTAGATAATTATTTTTTCTCACTGGAGGTTAGTCACATCTTATTCTGAGCATTCCTCAAGAATAAATTCACTTAAATTTACCAGCTTTGTGATAGGAGAGTTGTCTCATCCTCTAACAGAAGCTAACAAGGCAGATTTAAGCTGAGGTAACAAATACAGTGTTGCAAAAATGTTCAGAATTAAATATCGTCCTTGAATTTTTTTCCTTGCCCAGCTTTCAGGAAGGCCAGATATTCTGCTTGGGTATTAAAAGCAAGGTAACATGAAGGAGAAAATCGGAAGAAATCCCAGCATGTATCTTTAAAGCTCTTGAATGGTGTAAATTATAACAGTGGTTTCACATTTTCATGGGATCAAGGCAACAACAGTAAGCTCATAAAACAGATACCACTAATTATGCAGAGGAGAAGTCGTAAAGTCACTGGTGGAAGCATGTTTTATATTCAAGAACACATCATTAAAATTTTAAGACGCACTATCAAATTCTACATTTTAATACTAAGCCCAACAGCATTAAACCCTCCCAACAAGAAAATCAGATTGTTTAATGATCATGTTTGTCACACAAGTTTTATATGCCTGCTGTTGAAGCAGATGTAGGCTTTTCTGTTGCTGGACAGCTTTTATCACTGGACAATTTTAAATAATTTTTACCCAAACAGTTTATAGAAAAATTAAATACAATGAAAAGAAAATCACCAAATAGTTAGGAATATTTAACTGCAGAAATATTTAGACTTACCCTGTCACATAAAAGTCTTTTTATAGCATTGTCAATTTGGTTTTACTTCTCTTGTATTTTCTTTTTTAATTAAAAAGTCATTTTAAAGTAAAAGAATTGTGATTCAGGCAGTCTACAACCCAGCCTACAAATGTTAGGTATATTAAAGGAATCTTTAAATTAAACGTGGCTTTAACATAGCCATTTAAATTAAGGAAAAATCTAATAAGAGATATTTCAGGCTTTGCTGCTCAGCTCAGTCTTTTGGAAGACCAAAGAGTGTCCCAAGTGATGTTCATTATTGCCACAAAGTGACTGAGGCCACTGTGAAATATACATACAAATTTTGAGGGTCCAAACCCTATGATATAAAAAAAAATGCAACAGATGGTAAATAGATGGATTCTTGTTGAGACATCGACAGCACAGGAGACACTTTCAAAGCTGATTCTTGTGACCTACAACAACGACTTCTGTTTGTGGGTTTGGACTAACAGATGCAAATAACAGTGCAGTTGCACATTCACACATGATGTCCCTCCCACACCTCTGGTTTGGAAACAGTCCTACTGCTCCATTCCCCTTCAGAGTGAGCTGAGTTGCTTCTAGCATTTGGGACCTCTTCCCCTCTAGAAAGAGTCAAGAAAATGAAGTGTAATTTTACATTCTTAGTAACTAAAAACTGAAATACCTAGCACTGCCTTTAAAGGACATATTTTTAACATTTAGCAACTTTTTTTTTTGCTAAAACCTTTTCAAAAGAACTAAACTGGTCTATCTCTAGTTAATCACTGTATGATGTCCAGGTACTAGATAATACCATATTTAAACATTTATCTGACAAAAAGTCAAATGAGAGTTTCAATTATTAAAGTGAAATTATTAAAGGGAATTCTGTTAGGACCCAATGAAGACTTCTGCCTAAAAGAAGACTAAAAATCAATGGCTCAATGTGTCCTAATATTAGGTCTCTCTAAATCTTTCTTTCTCCAGAGCCAATATTTGGCCTCTACTATCTGCCAGCATCTTTTTAATGAGAAGCACACATCTAAAACTTCTCACAGCTCTCAAAATTTAGGAGTAAATATTTTTAAATTAAAACCGTATGCTAAGCAGTGCAGATTTGCTGGTGCAGATGTTATTTTTGGCTCATTTTCTTTAACCGATTCGTAACCAATATACTTCAGCCTGTGTTTCCAAATTTATTTTATTCTGAATATCACAGACACAGTGAAAAACCTTAATAGCACAATATTGCAAGATATTTCAAGCAATGTTTTACTTAGCAACAAAACTGCCAATGAAATTCTGTGAATACCTTTGTGTCCTCAAGACACTATAAATAGCAAAAGCGGGAAGAAAGAGAAAATGGAGATAAGAATGCCTTTCATATAGAATGGGACAAGAAGGATCATTTTTAATTGAATCCTACCCTCCCCCTCTCTCAGGTGATTCAACAGTCTGGCATTTGATTTCTGATTGCACTACATAGTTCTAAAAACACAGTAGAGTCACGTCAGCTTTTGGTGGTTTTCTTTGTTGGTGGTGCTCTCTTGTTCATTCTAATTATTTAGGATTCATAGTAATGTGTGGTTTGGGTGCTTAAATTCGTGCTCATTATCCACACTGATATTTTTATCTGGAAGAAATTGAAGTATCTGGTGAAAGTCACAGTTTTCCACACTGCTATTTCTTAATTACTTTAGAATTAGTTAATTCTCTTCTTATGAGGGACCCTGTTGTCAACCTTATTATGTTGGCCAATGGTTTATTAAAGAAAGGATCATGCATTTTTTCTAGAAATTGATCTCATTAGCCTCATACCTTTAAATACTGGCTATTCTTGGGACCTTGAAATCACATTATCTCAGAAGAACATGAGCATCTCTTTAAGTCATGGACATAAAAACCACTAAGTTTGGATTTCAAAATTCGAATCAACTCAGCTTAACATTCAGAATGGACCATATGGTGACAGAAAGCTTAAAACACAGAAATACTGTTCATACCATTTACAATGGCCTGTTCAGGTAGTTTCCTTATAGACCAGAATTGCCAGTTTGTTTTTACTTAAAGCATGAACACATTTTTTTTCTTTCAGCTGTATTCAAATAAGGTGATAATTTTGACTGTGTGTGATTATGCTATTCTTACTGTTCTTTACTGCTGTAAATAAATATTTTTAATTTGCATGCCCTGTACGGCTAATATAGGACTAGTTTTTAGACCAAAACGTACTTAAAGAATTGAAAACTAAACAATTGTGCAAACTGGGCAAAAGAATTTTTTTAAGGAAGCCAAGAAACATGAAATTTGAGAATGAGAAGCTTCTCAGCTACAGACACAGATATTAAATAATAGACTAACATAAATTAATAAATTACACATAAGCTTACACAGGGGGTCTGAACATAGGTTTAGAAAAACTTCTGGGTACTAAGGATCCAATCCACTAAACATCTACTAATTTTGTGTACTACTATGATAAGTAGGCCTTAACTTCTAGAGAACTGATCAAGGCAGTAAACAGCAAATGCAGCTCTGCAGGATCAGGTCTTTGGCAGAATTGCATAGAGTTTATAGATACCCTATTTTTATGTTTTAAAACATTTTTGCTTGAGGTCTCTTTGTTTAGTTTTGCCAATTATCTCTTACACATATATAAGATAATTTCCTATCCTTGATGCTGAAACTGTAACTTTGTAACTTTTCAAAATTTTTTTGGATTATTAGCAAGCTATAATGTAGAAAAAGTAAGTTGTTCGGGGGTTCTTACATCTTCTGAAATGATTTTCCAAAAATTGTGGATGTTTTGCAGAGCATCACTTTTTTTTTGAAAGGAAACAAACCCCAAACCTGCAGGTCATTCGTTTTTATTGCCCTCTGGAACAAAACAGAAACATGTAAGTGATGGAAAATGTCAAAACCAACATTTTCACTGAATTGTTAAAAAAGTCCTGATATTTTAGTTCGAAAAGATTCAGGAAAAAAAAAAGGCCAAAACTTTTGAATGATGTTTACAGACTGTCATACCATAACCAGAAGCATAAATTTTAAAACATATCATTCCCTTTACCCAATCTAATAATGACACCCTGCTAGAGACACTGGCTAATCTGTCAGCAACTAAATCTAGACATAACCTATCAGACAAACTTAATTAAATAAGTTTTGTGTTGAATTTTGCATAAAATCAAACTCCATAATTGGATTATTTGCTACCTTCATCAGATTTAGCTAGATCAAGGATTAAGAAGGCTCAGGGAATGATCTGACCTTTCAATGAAATTCTGGTCCCACTGAAATCTTTAACTGTCAAATTCACAACTGTGGGTTTCACACAAGATTGACACAAAGTAGGTTTGATGCTGAATGTTATTATTCATGCCTCACTTAATCTAGCCATGAAATAGTCAGAACTTAACAGAATAGCTGTTTTGAAAAGCGATATAAAAATCATATTAGCATGCAAATTTTTCCATGTTTTGATGAGTTTTGCTACAGAAAAGGAACTAAAGCAGAAAACTCAACCACATTAAAAAGGAAAAAGATAGAGCAAGATTAATTTTTATGTGTATAGGAAGACAAGTCTTGAAGTTAATACAGCTGGTTGAAAATTTCATATTAAAACTTTTCCATAGAAAAATGGTTTATGATTTCAATTTTTCATTCAGATGTCCCAAACAGAATGTTTTCAGCCAAAAACTTGTTTGGTTTTGGTTATTTAGGAAGGAGGAGGTTGAGGAAGAATTAAAATTTTACAATATGGCTATATAACCACTTTTCTGCATTTGGTTATGTACATTTAAGACATATATCTTTCCTGGCATGATTTGCAACACAATAATGGAGCAATGTTGAGAAATCCATGCTATTGCTCTCTACTTAAATTCCCAGAATTGTCAATCTGGCAGCTCCCACAGTACAACATTTACATAATTTTTAAATTACAGACAATTACACAAACCCTTTCTCCATCAAAGGATCAGATTCCTTCCCCACCCTCTCCCTGAAGTCAATAGCAAAGCATCCCTTTTCAGCAGTGGAAATAAAAGTGTTTTGGTCATAGTTATAGAAGAGCACTGTATGCTTATAATCATATTTTTGCTTTTGTCAAATACTGTGGTATTTGAGAAAGTATGGTAGTAATGCAGATTCTATAAACAGTAGCTATGAAGTCTTTGATGGCAAGCACTGTTCAGGAAGGGTGTGCATGATGACTCTAGAATGCTAGAAATAAACAGGTAACAATGGATTTGGGGGTTTGTAAAACTGCAGACTCTGGTGACGAGATTAAAAGAGGTTTACTAGGAAAATTATTGATTTTTTTTTTTTTTTTTCATGTAAGACAAAATCAGCATCTTCCTAAATTAATGTAAATCGTAGTTGTCAAACAAGGAAATGCCGTTTCCCTAGTGCCTCCTTTCTGTTGCCATCAACCCTTCAGCTATATGAGAATTACATTATTTACAACTGTTAGTGTGAAACAACACAGAATTGTTCTTCTCTGTCACTGATACTATGGATATTTTTAACTAAATCGTAGACAGATGGATAGACAGATGCAAATATGAATGACTTACCACTCATTTCATTTCAGACGGCAATGTAAGCATATGTGTGTATGTGTATAAAATGCACAATGTTTATGTGTAGGTCCACATACGCACACATGTATTGTGACTGGTGTTTGGCATATAGCTGTGAGACAAACAAGCAAGAGACAGAACTTGATTGCTTTTTCTATGCTTTTATATAATGATTCACAAAAGTGTTTAATTATAAAAGGCTAAACCCAAATGCTTTTTCTTTTGCTAAAGCAGCTGTTCATATGAGAAATAGAAACAAACCCAGCAACTTTTCTTTGATTTTACTGCAGGATACATGCTCAGCTGCTCTTGTGATGCCCACAGTGTTGTGTAGCAGAGGACCTTGCCCCTTTTTGTAGTTAACCAGTGAAAAAGGCTGTATCTGCTTATTCTCAGACATTAATACAGCTAAAGGAATAAGACATCACAGGCCTGCAAATGAGAAGGTCTTTTTAAATTTACAAAGCATTTGCTCCTGAATCCACCTCAGCCAGTTTGGGAAAAGGGCTTTTGGCACCAAGTCACCCTTCAGGGAAAGACTGATAATGATCACTAAAGACATACTACGGGCTCCTGCCTCACTCACTTCAAAGGCCTTCTTTCTTAATCAACATTAAATCATCATTTTGCCTTGGATAGGGACAGCTGTACACAATCTATTTGTTTTAAAACAGATTAGGAATGGGTTTTCTGCCAGAGTATAAACTGCATGATAAATGTACTTTAAAGACGTAACTAGGAAAAACATTGCTCCCTTGTTAGCTAGATCCTGATACTAGCTGAGAACACACAATGTTGTCCCAAAACTGAATCCTTCTTCAGTTATTTGGTAATCCACAGGAGCACTCAGGAGCTCAGGAAATATGAATGGTTAAGAAAATCAAATGTTTGTTGATTTTAGTTGTGCATTTTGGTGAGTTGTCTGTAAACAGCAATAGTTAAAGTAAACAGCATAAGGTCTTCTAGATCTTGTGCTTTCTTCTTCCCTTTTCTTTTTTTTTGAACCTTAGAGTTGCCCTATTTCATCCACTGACAGTCTCATAAGGTGACAACAAAGGCCTTTTATTACCCAATTAAAAGCTGATAGTTGAATAGTTGTTAAACAATTAAGTAAAGGCCCTAAATTACAGGGGGGAAAATCCCTCCCCTACCTCTATACAGGAGATATTTTTACAGTCTAAGCATCTCTATAAGCTGGTTTTCTTACACAATATAAATGCAACAACGCATGCATAGTTTAGAAGAAAAGTCTAGAAACAAGGCGTATTTCCAGATACGATAGCAAGGATTGAAAAGCATTGGTTCCAGAAAAAAGTTTGGTAGTCAAAATGAGTACCCAAATGAAAATCATTCCAAGTACAATTTTGTGATGAAATGAGCTATTCATTTTTTGGTATATGTAGAGTGAACACTGAAGATAGAAGACTTCAATGACTTCTATTGTCCACTTTTAAATAGAAATGGAAGACTTAAAATGGGCATATAAAAATATTGCAAATAATATGTCTCACAATGAGAAACTTGGAATGTTCAATCTGTATTATTTTTCAAAAAAAACCCAAGAAAATAGACAAGCAACTTGATTGTATGTTGCTTGTTGTCACTGCTTCCAAGAAAACAGTGTTTGTAATCCTTTACGTACAAGAGAAATGCAAAATCAGTTTAAGAGAGTGGAAGTCAAAGTGAGACAAATTCAAATAAAAGATGAGGTCTAGCTTTTAAGAGGGACTAGTAAAAATCCATCAGATCATCTCTTACAGTCTTTAAGCCAAAATCAGCCAAACTTTTGGGGGTGTATCTTAACCAAGACTAACTGCTTTAATTCAAATTGCAATCCATTCAGAAGGAGCTTACTGAAATGTATTGCCTTTGAAGTTACATTACATAACTAGATGGGGTGATCTAACAGCCCTCCTTGAGCTCAAGTGTTCCTCTCATGTCCTTGTTTCAAGTACAGGTGCCACTGCATGGCTAAGGTTTTCATGTAGCTACCTGAACTGTGAACATAAACCACAGACCTGTGCATGTGAATTGATATGCCTTCGGGTGTCATCAGTTACACAAATGGTATATACGAAAGAGATCGGGACTGTTGTGTCTACACAGAATGACAGTCATGCCCACCTATTAAGAAGGTATTGCTCATCTCTAAAAATGAACTGTTATTAAGAACCTAATCTAAATCCAAAACACTAAATTACTAAAACAAAAAATTCAAGTTTTTGATGTTCTTATGATAAATCACAGTTTTGTCTTAGGCACATAATCTCTTCAAATATTCACTTCAAAATTAAGAATGTCTGTCCTTGATGTTTTATGACAAAATTCAAACCATTCTACTTTAAAAAGAAGTCTAACTGATTAATATTTATCTCTCTTATATATATATATGACTGTGTTATTTTTTGTAAACACAATACAAGATGATCCAGCTTGTCAAGAAAGTGGAACCCAGTGTAACAAGCCAGACACTACCACTGACTTCAGTTCTCCTACTGTGTTTATCACATTGTGGACAGGGAGTAAATCAACAACACAGCTTAACTTCTTTTTGTAGGTGCTGTCATAAAGAATATTAGACTTTCAAGAAGCTACTGCCAGGCATGGGAATAACAGGGAGAAGAAAAGATGACTAAATTATGTGGCAAGCACTACAAGGAAGCACCTAAGCAAAGGGAGATCAGAAGATAAATGGAGTAAAAACTGGGTAGGTTTTTGAACAAAAAAAAGGGAATAAAGACTGACGGAAGAAAATCCTGGTAATATGGACCAGAAGAAACTACACCATGTGTGTAAAACTGTATCCTAGCTAGAAAAAGCCTTCACGTGCTATTGCAGTGCAGAAGTATTATTTTGAGTGAAGGGAGGCCCATTCTTTGTCCTCCCAGAGAACTTATTTCTCAGTGGATGAGAATGCACCAGATGATCTAGCTAGCAAGCAGGATTTAAGGAAGGAAAGAAAAATATAAAATGAATTGTATGCATTTGAAAAACAACAGAATGCAAATCAAGGTAACATAAATTATAGAAAGAGGGAGTGAAAGTTACTCCAGGGGTTTTATCCCCCTCCCCCCACAGGATACAAGCTATTTCCTTTGACTTTGCAATAGTAATTTCAGAATGCTACTTCTGGCACTGTCTGAGCTGCATGTATTTTCAGCAGTTGGCAAGAAGACATTTAGAAGATAGAGGTTGTTCTTTTACTTGAGAAAGGGAATTAGACTCCTTGCACTGTGACAGTAAATAATGCATTTCTCCACTGAGGTCACCATTGCACAGACAACAGTAAATTTGGTATTTCCTAATTTTTAGCTCCTTGACTTTGCAACCTAAATATCTTTCTTCTCTTCACTGAGTAATTGTCCACATGGAGTCCATTTTTATTACACGCGTGCTCATGGCTAGTTTCAGACAGAGGGAGCACGTACAGTCCAAGAATGGACTACATGTGGATAACACATTTCAAAGACATACAGTTCCTGAGAGGTAAATAACTCCTTACTAATGTACAGTACTGAGAAAATTAAAATGGAGTTCCATTACCATTGACAATGCAAATTACTGGTCTTTCACTATTTGCAGTCAATAGACCCAGTTCTGATTTCTCAACAAATTTTCACTACTAAGTAATTCTACAAAGTAATTTGAGACAATTAATAATTCCATATGAATGAAGAATTGTGTCCTTTTTTGAAGTACATCTAGCTGACTAAAGATTCAAAAATTAATTTCCAATATTGTACGTCATCATATTATATTTCTAAGATAACTATATCCTATGTTATATATGAATGTTGAAAAACATGACCAACAGTGATGGCAAGGGGAAAGGCTATGGCTTTAATTTATGAAAGCAGTTATAGGACATACGAATAGCCATAGTGGATTAGATCAAAGTCGCAGTCTGTAACAGTGACCTGTAGCAGATGTTATGGGAATATAAGAAAGAGACGGTAGCTTTTCTGTGCAGTCAGACACTGTAAGTTTATACCACAAGACTTTCCTGCAGAGGGGCAGATATGCAATAAGGTAACAACTGGCCTGTATCTTTACCTGTTTATTGACAGAATTCTCTGTTTTCCAAAATTCTGTTTCATGCTGTGACAGATTGCGCTGTCTTGACAGAAGACAAAAAAGAGGCTTATGTATTGCTGATATTCACTGAGCAAAGAGTATCACCCACTTCAGAGGAGCTATGACATGCTGGATGCCAAGATCAAGCAAAAAACCCAAAGTGTAAATCTGTGTTTGTTCCTATTAAATATCTAAAGAAACTGCTGAGATTGCTGGCTGCCTGCCATGTTTCAGTGTCAGTGTGTAAAATTCACAGGCTCAGCTAGATAACTGACCCTTATTGAACTAACTAATTGTAACTTTGATTTTTAGTTTTATCTAGTATTAAAGGGAAAAGTAAAACTCAATTTAAGAAAAATAAAACACTTAAAATGTGTGCATTCTTAATCACTGAGTGTTCTCATTTCTGTGGGAAGAGACACTTGTGATAGTTGTACTGGGACATAAGAAATATGATTTTAGCAGTTTGTATATTTCACAGCTTGCTTTGGCAGTAACTATAGTTTTGAAAAATTGGTAAACTTGAAAGAATTCAGACTGATAGCTCCATTTTCATGTCTATGGCTGCCAACATGCATTATCACAAAGCCTGGGAACTCAAATATATACCTATCAGATACAAAGAAGTAAAAGGGAGGAACTGAAATCATCCATAAACTGTACTTAGTTTGGATCTTGTTGGTCCTTTACAGATCTGATGAAGAGAGACTGAATAACAAGTTTTCCCATAGGAAGCTTTTCTGAAAATTATAATGGGAACATCAGAGCTTTAAACCACAGTGGAGCTGGTTGAATTCATCTGTGTATGCAGGAATATCAGGTATTGTGTAAAAGTGAGTTAGTGTTCATGTCTTTCAGTTTACATGCCTCCCTAGATGACAAAGGGTTAAGCATGAGTTAACGATGCATGTGAAAATATATGGGTGAAGTAGGAAAAAAAACTCTCTTCTAGCTTGAGCCACTCCATCTGTTCCCTTAATTCAGTGGCAGACCTTGACTGGACCCTGAGATCTGCTAGTCCCACACTTCATACAGCTTCTCTCTGTAAATTAAGTTGTTGGCCTGTGTTGCTGAGGGTTTAGGAAGGTGAGTGATGACCTTGGTTTGAGTATGTTTGTATAGAAACATGTCACTGCAGGATGATGTCTTTCCTCCAGGGACATAGGGCCCAATACTAACCATTTGTTAAGAAAATACCAAAGCTAAACATATCCAGTGTATGAAAGGATCCAATGCTCTTGCCAAGTGTAACTTTCACTCATCTTTGAAACATCAATGTACGCTATATTTTAAAGGTTATTTTTAGCACTTGTCTTTTAAACTGTTTCCCATATGATGTTAACATCTTGCAACTTTAAAACTAATATGAGTTATTTTTATTATTAAAATGGGAAATCTCTTTAATATACTGTAGTATGGCAATATGTTTAATATATGTTTTAAAATAAAGATCTAAAATAGTATTTATTCTGAAGAATAAGGACACATAATTCCAGAGAAGCCCAACAATGCTTTCAAGTTTTGTGTTTCTTTAAATAGCAAAGATTAAAAGTAGAACTTTAAGGAGGATATAGTTCTCCTTTATTCCATCTTCCCGGCAGCATTTTCCCAGCAGTCATTCATGTTCCTGAGTTCTGGTGCATGTGTGTTGTTTGGAGAACTGGTTGTGGTTGTTCAATTGTATGAGAAAGTCTTATTGTTAAATGACAAAAATTCTCCTGCAGCATTAATTTTGAAACCAGATAAGGCATTCAGTCAGTTCAGTAGTTTTCCTTAGCTTGTGAAGTCCACAAGAAAACATGAAACAATAAATCTGGATTAGAAACATATTTTTCAAGCCAGGTAGTCTTAAAACTAAATTCTTAACTGTGGATTTAGATCTGAACTTTAGGCATCTGAATCTGAAAATGTTGGCCTTGTTTAATATCTCTATTCAGGATTGATTAATGTACAGTCAGGATGTTTTTCCATACAGCCAGCCTATAAATGTTACCTTTCAAAAGTTCAGCCCATACTTATTTGGTATATCTTTAAATAATTTATCTTCCTTCCCTAAACTTTTTAAATATCTCAGCCTATTTTAGGTTGTGAAACAGTTGTGAAATTGTTGATTCAGGGCTACAGTTTCTCCCAAGTATGAGGGGTAGCTGCTGCAGGGGACAGCCTTTGTTTAAACAGGAAAGAATGAAATCTTAGCACCATCTGAGTCAAATGGGAGCCTTGCCACCAGCTTCCACGTGGCCTGGATTTTACCCAGGGATCCACCTTTGGTCTTAAGTGGTGTAAATCAAACGTGACTCAACAAAGACTGTAAGGATGCAAATTGCAAAACTGATATGTGAAGGGAAATCAGACCAAAACCGGTCAGCAGGATTATGAAAAGCTGGTCAAAGGAAAGTATCTGTATTAGAGGAGGGTGTATTTTAATGATTTCCCCCCTGCAAAGTTTTCTTTAAAAATGTGTTTCAGGAAAGACAGCCTACCATCATGTGGATCTATTCCTAATGGATGTATTTCTGAAAGTAAATAACAAGAACGCTGTGTATGTGGGCTTTTTTTTCTCTTCCACAATGAATGGCTAAAGAAATTACCTAAAATTGATCCCAAACCATTTCTAAATGTCTTTTTTCCTCCACATGTAAACAATCTTATTGTCATACCTGAACTTTTATAAATTCTCAAGTCCTGCTCACTCCAACTTATATAGAAAGCCACCAACATATTTCACTTGTTACTGTCTTGCAACTGTGCCCTTCAATTTCATCTTTTTAAGGAACTGTACTAGTTGGAAATGACTTAATGTGAGGAATGCAGTCAAGATCTTTAGCTGGAAATAGTCTTTATTTACAACCAGTTTTGTATAATTTTTTGGAAGCTGTCATTACATTGCTTTTTGCGTAAGTCAAAACAGAAATGTATTTGAGTAGAAAAGAGGGAGCTGGAGGTCATTTCATTCAAGAAAAAGCATATGCTTTATCTGGGCCAGCCCTGAATAACAGAATAAAAGATTGGACAAATATCTGGAGAAATGCTTCTAATGTTTTCTGGGTGAGAAAACACTTTTAATAAATTAAAAAACTCTTACAAAAGCAGAATAAAATGCCAATTGCATTATTTTACATTGAGCATAAAGACGAGACTAACAAAGCCTTTTAACAGCAGCCAGGATGTTATTCCCAAAATAACTTCAAGAGATGCAAAGGCCTGCATGGTTAGAAGACATCCTTTAATGCAGGTAAAATGTTCGGTGGGTGCTGGGTGAGAACCCCTGTCACTTTGTGACAACTATCAGACCCTAATGGAAAGAAACCAAAACCATTAAAGGCCTCTTAACACCTGAGAGGTCTCAGATTTTGAGTTTTTCCACCAGGAAAATAAGCACATATTAGGAGGTCATGTGAAATGCAGAGCAGTGCCAGCTAAGCTCTGGAGGTATGTGCTGGGGCTGGTTTTCAGCTTGATTCCAGTCAATCAATATAGTGGGCTGTAAGCTGCAGCAGTTGTAGAGGTGGACTATGCTCTGCTTCCAAGCAGAGAAGTGACTGAGTGTGGTAATCAATTCTGAACCTGTCTCAGCTTGAAGAGTCAAAATTTTAGGAACTGCTGCTCTGCTTTTCTAACAGTCCTTCATTCTCCCTTGCATTGGTCAGAGCTCAGTATCCCTCCCTACCCTACCTACTACTGTTGACTTCTCCTTTGCAGAAGTTTTGTTTTTCTGCTTCAGATAGGAGACATACACAGAAATCTCCCACAAATTATAAAGCTCCTTACCCTTTGAGCTAGCACCAAATGCCATAACCTGACTAAAAATTGGAAAGATCAGGTGTTGAAGATGCGCCAGATCTGCAGACACCTCAGACCTTTCCTGTGACAGAAACTCCTCATTTAACAGGTATGAACTCTCCATGTACTTGGTCACCATTCCTACCTACAAAAGAAAGGCAGTTCACCACTTTAAATTACTCCAATTGCTACACAGGTGGAGCATCTTTCCATGGTAGCTGAGGAACAGGTGTTCCTTTTGCTCCTCTATTACTTGCTCTGTTTCCTACCACTGCTTCTTGCCGCCAGGTCTGAGAAAAAATGAGATATAAGACATGAATCGTTACTTGACCTCATTTCCCTTTATTCTTGTTTTTCCAAGAGCTCTGCTAAAGAAAAAAAAATGGACGAAACAAATGGAATAAGAGGCTCTACAGAGAAGCATTTTGAAAAGAGGTGATAGTATAAAAGGTCAGCATTATTTTGCTCTTTTTCTTTCTGTGAGTTGTTTGACACAGGCATAATTCTATCAGTTTTTTAGCAATGCATTATCTTACCTCAGTTTAAAAACCAAAAACTTCCTTTCCTTAGGGCCTGTTACTGTGTGTTCCCAGACAGAGGAGAAGTGCATGGGCTAAAGAAAGCCTGTTTATATGTGACACTTTAAGTGAATTTACAAGCCTGCTTAAAGACTTAAATGAGCTCTTGTCTAAAAGAGCTCCCTGGGTGGCTTGTTGTCTACTTGTCAAATATGTGCATTTTTAAACAGCCTGATGTAAATCTGAGAGCATATCAGTTTCATCTGCATCTTTCTACCTTGTGGGTTTTTGCTACTCTTGCTTCTGATAACCTAGCAGTAAAATGACACCTTTTAAATGTGATTTCTTTCTTATTACATTCATCACTCATATTGTAACCTTGCTGAACCTTTTTTTTTTGCCTTGGTTAGTACCAGTGCCTGTAGATGCTTTATAATTCCATGTCCAAAAGGCCTCAACAACCAAGGAGATTAAACAAGAGAGCGGTGGCAGGAAGAATACCTTAAATATCTTCTTGTATGTTTATAAATGTTGCATGTGGAGAAATACCAGAAAAACAAATTACACCCTGAACACTTCAGAGTTTATTTAAATATTTGGGACCTGTGTTCATTACATCTTTTTACCTTTTTTTTTTGTTTTGTTATTTAATTAGATTTATGATATTATGACACCTCAAAATCCTCACCAGAATTAATTATTCTGCTAAAGAATGAAAAGTGTGACTCTGCCACTTGCAGACAGGAAAACAGTGGTTTCAAGTTTTAAGCCAGATTTTCCCTAAGTGAATATTTACCCACATTTTTGAAGGAACATCTGCAGTTGTCAGTCATTGTTCATGTGCATGCCTGTGACCATATTTCTATCTAATTAAGAGTTTTATATTGCTTCTCAATTTCAAAGCTGTAGGCAAAAATTTTCAAAGTATTTCAAAGCTGTAGGCAAAAATGTTGCTGAAAAATATGTATTTCTAAGGCATGTACATGACATTGTAAACATAAAATAGACTGATGCTTCAAAATTCATTTTTTTTCAAAAGTTGATAACTTGCTCTGGTTTGCTGTCTTTTAGAGATGAAATCAGTGTGTGAATTTTTAGCACAATGGGTGTCCAAATTTGTCACACCATTTTCACAAAGTGGGGTGTTTGGATTTGTACTCTGATAGACTTGTTCTCTAACAAATTACAAGAATGTCTCCAGGCAGGCTATCTGAGTTTTTCCACTGTACATTTAATTTTTTGGTGATAATTTGCTATTTCTGTTAAGATATACTTAAGGAAAGAAAGCAGTGCAGTACCTAAAGAACAGGTACTTCCTTGATCTTTTCCTTTAAAAATTAATTCGGGTTCAGTTTTAGTTTTATTGCATTTTCCCTTCCCTGTCTGGCATCTGGGAATGTTAACATGGTAATGTAACCCCAAGTTCACATTGCTGTGAAGTGGAGGAAGGCAGGGCAGAAAGAATGAGACCTGAGGAAGAGAGTGTAGTGGAGGAGGAGAAAAGAGTAGGCTGGATCAGGCACACTGGTTGCTATTACCAAACTGAAAGCAGCCCTTGGTCCTGCCCATGCAGTCCTGGCACTCTGAGGTGAAATTCTCACATGCTGAGCTGGATAATGGCAAGGAGGAATTCAGTGCAGGAGGTTCTGGTGTCTGAATGAAAAGAAACCACGGAAATTTTATATAAAGACCAATATTAAATGATGCTGAAGTTGGAAAAAACAGGATTCAAAAATAGAAGCACCAAATTTATGCACTCATATCTTTATGCAATCTGAACTCTACAATCTTAACTCTGTTACAATGTGGATGTGCTTTCGGCTGTGATTTTTACTTTTGCTAACTCACAAGCTGTGAAAATGAGCAGTGTGAAATTTATAGCACAGTGGTGAATTGCACAGATGCAAAGAACTTTCCAGCCTAGAAACACTTGTGCTAAATTTGAAATGATGATCTCTTAATTTAATATATTTTTGGATATGTAACTTAAGATCTAATTTGAAGACTAATTTTCTTCTTAGGTCCTCTGCAAGAGTCACTGAAATTTTAGAACTGAGAACCAAATGCCTAATGTAATCATGAACTATGCCAGTAGTAGTTTAGTTTTAGTCTGCTAATACTTTCCAAACTCAGAAAAGTAATAATTTCAGCTGTCTGACTTCTGTAGTGATGGCAAAATACTAAATTTATTAAGCACATCATAAATTATCACAATACTTTCTTATAGTCCTGAAATAATAATTGAAAATACTTTCTCTACTATGTGACATGTTAAATAATGATCTTGGGAGAAAATAAAGATAAGAGGAATCAACTTAATACAATGTTGCATCACTTGTTTCCTATTAATGTTAGAGAAAATTGCACTGAAAATTTAAGGAGGTTAATGACCAATAAGAAATTTTGTTTGCTTCCTTTCGATTCAGCGCTTTTAGTTGAAATTGATAGCTATTGAATAGCATAGTGTATGTAACAGTAGTTTATTTAAGGGGTTTCTATTGCCACCTAGTGGCAACCCCCTTCCTCCTTTCCTGTGCACTAGCTTGAGTTTCTCAGAAGACTTTAATTGTCTGGAGCGAATGAGTTTCGTTACTGACAAGTAAAGGAGTGATGGAAATTATTTCATTTTTTAGACATAAAGAAGAAAGGCATGAAGCTAAGTTTCCTCATTATATGGCTAAAAGAAATTCTTTGAGTAACTGACATAAATTAAGATACGTTAGTAGTGAACACTACTTAGAAAAGGAGAAGTTGTACAAGTGTGCAAGTGTGCTTTTTTTTTTTTTTTCTGTTTTGGTGGTGATATTTAAAGGAGATTATATGGCTTTGACATGATTCTGTCTTTCATGGATCTTAATCTGCATTTCTCCGATTTCTGCTGAATTGATACATTTTTGCCCCTGGTGCAAAACCTGCTTCTGCTCTTATAAAAAAAGTGAAAAATTCATGTTGGTCATAGAATCATAGAATGGCTTCGGTTGGAAAGGACCTTAATATCATCTAGTTCCAACCACCCTGCCATGGGCAGGGACACCATGTCTCAGCAAGGTATGTTGAGATGAATTGTAAGAAACGTGAGGGCTTCAGTTCTTGTGACTCTTGATTGATAATGTTAAATACAAAAGAATTTTCTGAGGTTTTGACCTTGCACACTCACATCTGAGAGTTAAAAACAAGTGAAGAGTCTTAATACCTCTTATTTATGCCAGTAACGTCTATGGTTTCACTGAAGGCAATAGAAGTACTCATGTCTATGAAGGCAAGACTTGCTCTAAATAAGATTAGAATCAAGCCCACAAACTTGAATAAAGTCCAGAAGGTTTTCTTTGTACCTGGTCTTGCTCGGATAATACAGTATTTTAATATAGAGTATAATATGTAACACCTGCATGTAAGAGCTCCTTGTATCAGTTTCATTTCTGCACAGAAGGGTTTAAAAATATACTTCCTTTTGAATTGAAAACTTTCCTCAATATAAAATTCTAACTACTTTTCTTCAGAATAGGCTAAAATGAGATTTTATTTCTTGAAAGTTATATTTTAATGACATGTAAAAACTGTAAACATTAATTTTTCCTCCACTGCTTAAACAGAAATGGTGTGCTCTGAGTGATAACCACTCCTTTTAAAATAAACCACACAGTTTTGTCTTGGCAGACATTCAGCTCTAGAAGACTTATCTGCTTGTAAAGTTTTCCTTTGCATACATGGTCACTCAGTTTAAATACATTTTTAAAGTACAGAGCAAACTACAGAATGGAAAAAAAGTGTGAAAGCTTTGATATATATTCTGCCTTTACTCTATGTGTATGGAATTAACTCTTTCTTTTCTGGTAAGTCCCCTACACTTGGTGCATCTTTTCAGAGTCACCAGAACTGCCTACCTGAAACTTAGACTTCCTGCAGTTGGAGGCTTTTCTGAATATTTTAATGCACAAATTGGGTGGGAAAAGGAGAGCTTCTAAGAGCCTGACATGGGACTCTGAGACGCACATTAATTTTCTTGTTCGGTCAGAGTCTTCCTATGTAACCTTGGCCAGTTCACTTAGGCTCGGATTTCAAATTTATTAAAATATATTGATTGTTACTTTTTAAAAACTCTTCTGCCATTTTTCCACCCATAAAATAACATGCTGCACAGTAGCACATTTTTTCCATGTCCTGTACACATTTATGGAGAATATTCTTGAAAAGCAAAGGACTTACCTGGCTTTTGTCTCTGCAAATCCCTCTGAAAGACTGAAAGTCCTTCAAGGTTCAGCCTGTTTTCTCACAAGAGGATCTACCTCAGCTAGGATGAGGAGGCCTCATACCGGGTTTAGCCTTTGAGTCGTTGCCATGTTTCAAGCAGTAAAATAAAACAGGAAACCAATGTGAATGGTCATTCTTCAAACTGAGTGTGGCTTGTTCACACTGAAAGTTCTAATTGCAGAATGAGCAATTACAATCATTGCACCCTGAAAAACGAACACAGCTGATAGAACAGACAGTACGCTACAGTGAGTATGTCAAGGCTATCTGCCAATTCTTCATCCATGCTTGCTTGACATCCAGGACAGAAGCTAAGTTGGAGTCCCTGGAAACAGCAGTATCTCAGTGATTCCTGAGGGAAAGTCGATCCAGTAAGAACCAGCAGTGGCTTGCAATTCCATTTTTTTTACTTAAATGCAATTGATCTATCTACCAAAATATGTGTGCATATATGCATATATATGTATGCATAAATGAACACTTGAATCAGAAAAAGGTTGCCTGAACCCTAGTTCACTGTGCAAATTTTCAGTGTTGCCTTGCATTATTTCTTGAAGTGTTTCAAAGTTCATCGTTCCTGTAGGCTTTTGTAAGCAAAGAAATTTAAAACTTGATTTTTCTTAACTACTTTTATTCTCTCTAGAGGCATTTTTCAGCTGAATTCCCTGCCTATGCTTAAAGCAATAATCATCTCTGAAGCACAATTTTAGTAGTTCATTTATACCATATTCCAGATTGCATATGGTGGTATTTTTTTCTGTGTGAATTAAAGTTTCTTTTTTTTTTTTTTTTTTTTTTTTTTTTAATCTTTTTTTTTATTTGGTGG
>NDXB01009102.1:160961-179559 GCA_002631895.1 Agapornis roseicollis
TTTTTTTTTTTTTTTTAATTAAAGTTTTTTTTTTTTTTTTTTTTTTTTTTTTAAGTGCAAACGCAGCTTCCAAATGCAAGGGCTGTTTCTCAAATAACATCAGAAAAAAAAAAAACCCTATCAACTTAAGTGTTTAAGCCTCTCTATTGAGTTTCAATATGATGTAAAGGACAAATGCCTTAATTTTAGGAGTAGTAGTAGCCATCTGCATACTTTACCTGGTTAAAGGCAGGAGTTAATTAAAATTTCAAGTCATCTTTACAGATTAGTAATGTGTTAAGTTTCCCAAGTGCTCTCTGTTGCCAGGTTAAGCTGTGGTTTGTAGGGTTAGGCACTTGTGCCAGGTACCTGGTATGCTGCTTCCACAGTGCAGTCGCACTCCAGCCAAATGTAAACTTTCCCAGTGTGAGCAGTGGAATGGTTGTGTTTAAGCTCCATCAGCCTAAGAAAAATTTCTGTAAGAACATAACATAGAAAAACTTGACAGCTAAATGACAGGGTGAGAAGGTCACAGGGAAATGCTGGTCACTTGGATGCCTGAGATTGTAAATATCTTTCTGAAATGTTATGGCGTTTGTATGGCTGCAGTGAGTGAGGGGGGGGGAAACAAAAGAGAATGAGGCATGTGGGAAAAGATTGAAATGGCCAAGGTACAGGGAAGTAAGTGCTTCTAGTTTCTCTCCAATGGACTTAGTGATGAGTGATAGGTTTTTCTGAGCCTTCAGATTGTCAGGAGTATAGATGCTCACTGCAGCAGCCTTCTGCACAGCAAGACAAGTGGGTCCTGTTCAGATTCTCACCAGAAACTCCCTGATACTGTAACCAGTACCATGCTGGGTGTTGCTAAGACTTTTCTTAATGCCTGAGATATTTTGGAAAATGGGAAGTATTATTTTATTTAACAAAACTAGATGTGATGCTGGAATTTTCCTTCTCTTGTGTCATTCTGGTAGCGTAATAATCAATACTACAGCAGCTTCTGAGATTGTATTACCAGCTGGCAACGTGCAGTTTATCTTCTGGGTAACTCTGGGCAACACAGTCTGACTGCAGCTCATTTGGTTTTGGCACATTTGTGAATACCTGGGTAGATGGGTACCTCCTGGCCTGGAGGCATCTGCTCTGCATGGGATCTCCCCTGCTCTAACAACACATCAAGAGGTAGATGAAGATGCGTTGCTTGGTCATCGTCCTTGCTATGACCTGGAGACACAACAAAGTGTGCTCAGTCTGGGTTGGACTTGATGATCTTAGAGGTCCCTTCCAACCTGGTGATTCTGTGATTCAGGCTTCTACCTTCACATCTTCTCTTAGCAATAGAATAGTAGCACATAAATTCTTCCATTCAGCAAAATACATAATTCAAGTGAATAGGCACGTAAGTAATCCCTTTCCTCCTCAGTGAAGCACAGCATGTATTTAAATCCTATTAAAGCCTGTTGGACTTAAACACATACTTAAGTTTTGGTGGAGTTGAAAGACAGACATGGAAAATGAAATTGAAGAAACTCAATTCTGCCTGTTAGTTTAACAAAAGGTTGACTGCACACTCTCTGTAAGTGGATTCTAGCTGCAGTATTTTACTTACTAAGATTTCCCAATACAGACAGATAATATCTATTATGGAGGATTGCCATACTTCCAGGTAGATAGGATTTAGCTAGGTCATAATTATCTTCATTCCCCAGCAGATTTGCCAAAGTTGGATACTGAGCACTAGCATGTATTTTTTCCTCCCATAAATATTGGACTGAGTACAAATATTTGAGAGAGATATTTCAGTCTACTCTGAAGATAGTTTGCATTTGGAATGGATATTTTCTGAAAACTCATTCTCCAGGTAAATGAACTTTCCATTAGAAAGCTCTTGTACACTAAGGGAAAACCAAGTACAATCCCAGGGTCAAGGAAAAGGTGTTTTTTCTTAGTTTAAATAAAAAAATAATAAAAAAAAAACCAAATGAACAAAAAAACCAACCAAACCCAAGAAACACGTACAAAAGGCCCATCACCCTCTCCCCACTGCACTCTCCCCCCCCCCCAAAAAAAAAACCAAACAAACCAAAAAAAAACCAAAACCAAAAAAAAAAAAAAACCAAATAAACAAAAAAACCAACCAAACCCAAGAAACACGTACAAAAGGCCCATCACCCTCTCCCCACTGCACTCTCCCCCCCCCCCAAAAAAAAACCCCAACAAACCAACAAAGAACCAAAACCAAAACAACAAATAAACCAAAGCAACAAATAAATAAATTAAAACAAAACACCAAAATGAGGAAAGGTACCAAAAAAGCCCCCAAAACCAACACCCATCACCATCTATTTACCACTAGCTGATGATTCTGGAATCCCCTCTGGTAACGATTGCAAGACATGCTGTTGAGGTGAGGGAAGAAAAGCACTAATGCTATCAAGTGCGCACTGTACTGCTTTGCTCTTTGATGGCACACAGTTCATTTCCTAACCTCTGGAGAGATGGCAGGGGAAAAAAAAAAAAAAATCAAACCAACTCTTAATGCTAAGGAATGAATGTGGAGTTCAACTTGAAATATAGGGAAGACAGTCTTTCAGAAGTTGTAGCTGTATTTAGCATCGGAGTTCATGAGATCCACATGTCCCATCTTCTTTTTCTACAAAACCCAGAGGGGAAAAAATATTTATTATGATAGCCTGGAAGGAAAAAAAAAATGTCTGTTCATCAATTTCCCCCTTTTTAAGAGATAACCACTGACTCCAACCGTATGTTATCTTTATCCTGAGGCAGCAAATTTATCATAATTTATTCCGGTATATTCTAAATTTACCATGTTGATTACCACTGTATAAACAACGTCTGGCATTTGCCTCAGCCAAAGAATTGAGACTGGCGCTGATTTGGAGTACAGATCTGTGGAAGAGCTTCAATTTACTGAAGTGGCTGTAATATCAGTACAAACACCAGAGATAGATAGCTAAGGATACGGTGGTCTTAAAGGAAAAAAAAAAAAAGGATTCTTCTCCTATGTAATGCTAATGAGCCACTTACTGAAATGTATCTGTTTGGAAAGGGAAGTCCAAATGACATAAGGTTAAAAAACATTAGAAAGTGGTCTGCAAGTACAGCCGACTGGACTCTCTCATGGAAAAGCTGCTCTTAAGGCTTCTTAGGGATCAGTGGGTAAGGGTTAAGAAAATCTTTTTGTAATTACTGCATACGAATACAAGTAACATGAAAGCATTCTCATAAGGTTGGACTAAAACCAGTCCTAATCTTGGTGACTAAAAAGGGTTTAAAAGGAAGACCAAAAAAAAAAAAGAGAGGGAGTGCCTTAACTGAAGATAAATTTCTATTTACTGGAAAAATGAGAATTGGCCGAATTACATATTTACTGAAACATAACTGAGACCCCATACAAGCAAACAGATGGAGAAATCTTGTGTCTCTTCCCTCATACAATTTCAAGGTGACTCCTTTCTTTACTGCTCTTCAACTGTAATTCTAATACACAGAGCAAATTCTGAAATTAAAGTCTAAATCTATGAACAAAACTTAGAAATAACATGATGAGCTCCTTTTTAAGAGAGCATGTTCAGGATTTAACTTCTTTTTATCTTTCTTTATATCCTGTTTGTCTGTTATCCTGTGCAGCATACTTATTACAGAACACCATTTCTTCTGCATTAAAATTATGAACCATGCCTGACTTTTATGAGGCTGGAAAAGTCTAATTTACTTCCCTGGCCAGCATTTCCCTCTGGTCTTTTTTTATCTCTTTGAGACATACCCAGATATGGTACAATGGACTTATATTAATTTTGTCAATTAAATGTAAAAACTAGTAATTAGAATATTCAATATCTTATTCCTGCTTCGATTATCTCCCATACGAAGACAGGCTGAGAGAGTTGGGACTGTTCAGCCTGGGGAAGAGAAGGCTGCGTGGAGACCTCATAGCAGCCTTCCAGTATCTGAAGGGGGCCTATAGGGATGCTGCAGAGGGACTCTTCATTAGGGACTGTGGTGACAGGACAAGGGGTAATGGGTTCAAACTTAAACAGGAGAGGTTTAGATTGGATCTAAGGAAGAAATTCTTTCCTGTTAGGGTGATGAGGCACTGGAATGTGTTGCCCAGGGAGGTTGTGAGTGCTCCATTGCTGGCAGTGTTCAAGGCCAGGTTGCATGAAACACATGAAACACAGGGAACTTTGTATAAATAAAATAAAAAATACAACGAAATTCAGCACAAAACGTCCTTTGTGGGTGTCACCGTGTGATTAGCAAACTCACAGTTTGACCCAACTAAGTGTGGGAGCATGAACTGAACTTTGTGTGTCACCTCACCTGCAACATTACAAGCTCGCAAATAAGCACTGTGTTTCAACGTTTTGCTTTCTTGGGGTGTATAAAGTGTGGTAGCTTGCATATTTTAAATCCAAAGAAAGCTGTTAGTTTTGGTCTTTGCTCTTTACTGAGTTGTATTTTGATGCAGAGCACTCTGCATTACACTGCAATTCTATGAAATGGGGCTTATTTTTCATTTTTCTAGTACCTGCCAACCAGGAATTAAGATTTTTATAAGAAAAGCTGAAATAGTACGATTTTTTGACTTTGATTTATTTTCTGGTGTGCTGAAAGAAAGCTATAAACCTGCATAATTGCAGGTCAAGTCAGCTTCCTGCCTCTATGCATATGCAAGGTAAGAAAGAAAGCAAGAATGTCAGGACTCTGCATTGGCATTGGGCAACTCCTTAGCCTCCTGTAGCACAGATTTAAATATCTTCATGTGCAGCAGGACAGATGACAGCCAAAGGTAGCCATGGGAGTTCAGTAATCAGTCTGTGCAACTTTCTGTGGCAGATTCACCAAAGTCTCTGCAGCAACACTACTGATGGTAATTTTTAGCCTGTGTGTTTGAAGCACAGATTAAGATGAGGGTGCATGTCTGCAAAAGGTAGCTTCTCTGTCAATCCAAATAAATATTTTTTGCTTAAAATTACAGTATCTTGGACTCAGCAGATGTTGCAGTGTTTGATAACCATATACTGTGATTCTTTTGCCTTCCTTCTCCATTCCTGAATCTTAAATTCACTTTTCTGTAGTCAGTAGACTCTGTGAAGAATCCTCTAAGTTCTTTTCTGTGTTCTGCTATGAGCAGTTTCTTTATGCAAGCTCAAATATCCACTTCTTATAATGCTAAGTACATGTTTATAAGAATTGATTTTGACAGAGCAATTTGAAATGTTAAATTTCTCTTAATGGCATCAAAATCATCTGTGATTTAGAGACATTTGCTCCCACTTGATAGCTTCTGAGTAATGCTGTCTTTGAATGCTGTATTTGGGGTAACCAAGGAAAAAATACAATACCCCCTTCTAAACAGTTTGGAGGACTTTCTAGCTGGAAGACAGAGACTGAGCCTTTGCTAATGTGTTTTTTAAAGCCCAGTATTTTGAAATACAATATTTTATTGAAAAGTTCATAATAAACACACTCTGCCAGGAAAAAAAGCAGTGTTAATCCATTTTGTGGTATAGCAGCTTCTCCTGTGGCTTTAGCAGCTAAGCCATGTTATTCATACATCAATTTGGAAAGCAGTTTGAGGTCATTCAGAATAGTATGGTTAAAAAAAAAATCAGGTATTTACATTCTACTTCATTTGCTGCCATGTTCCTAGTAGTGCCATTAAGAAAAGATTGAATTCTTTTCCAAAATACAATCTAACCTAAAAATATGTAACTTTGTCTTGTAATTTCTTAAGTATTATAAAAATGTGCTAGCCTTCATACAAAAGCCTCTCTTGCCCCCCAAAATTAGAGAAAATGGGTGCACAACTAAATTTAAGACATAAAATAAACCCACTGCTTTTGACAAGGCTATGTAATAACCTGTTAGAGACACAGCAACTACACAGGGGACTTGTTTGCCACAGACCCACATGGCATTGGGAAAGTTGCAAGTGGTTATCACTGCTGCAGGGTAGAGAGTGATGTTTTGCAGTCTTGATCATGCTGCTTTGTGTGCATTGGGTTTGAAACTTGGACGAGTTGCTCTGGCTCAACTTCTCATGTGAGTTATGGTTACCTTTGAGGGATGGCCCATTCTCAGGAAGGCACCAGCCATTTGTTAAAGGCTCAGGGAAAAGAGTAATAAGACTGTGGAGCAATTGTAGGGGCTTTTTGGTATTCCTTTAGGATTCATCCTAGAAAGGAGGGCAAGAATGAGGAGCTGGGTAAAACAGCAACTTGAGAATAAATAAAGCCACAGCTCAGTGAAAAGTACCAATGAATGTGTGCCAGAACATATGTTGAATGAAATGTACTGCAGAACATGACATTATACTAAAAACTCCTTAACACTTTTTTTAACTTGGGAGAAAAATGGAGGTTCAAAGAATATGCTGCTTTCTGCACATATGAGTACAAGTCACCATGCTCTGATGCACTGCAGTGAAAATGGTGGTGAAGGTAATATCAGCAATTGGGGAAAGAAATTGTTACCAGAAGGGGTGAACATCATCTTTGTTTGTAACTAGGCTTTTGAGATCAAGAGCTGAGAAATGTCACAGCTGTCTCCTAGGAAACTCCCTTACATTCTAAAAAGCCATGGAGTTGATTTAGGCATCCAAATACTACTCTGGGTACTTCTAGTAAAAATATGGAGGGGACCAAAACCTGAAGATACCATAAATAGAATTGTCAGACAGCCTATATTTCCTGTGAAAATTGCTCTTTAGGCAAAAGCTGATGTTTCCCTACACCTGCTTTGCATTGCTGTCTTCTTTTCTTGGAAGTTTTTCTTTAAATTTGATTACTGAAGTTTAAGCAGATTAACTTCTCAGCTGGTTTGCCAGGACACAGGCTCTTGAAGGTAAAAGTTAGGTTTCCCAGAATAATATCACTGTATCTGTTTAGTTTTACCCACCTATTGCAAGCTGTTTCCACTATGATAAGTCTAAATATTAAAAAAAAAGAAAAATTGTCTCAGTCTGTTTATATTTTCAGCATTTAATTTAAACAAAGTATTACGATGTCTTTGTATTTAAAGTAAATATTTGCTGCTTGACACTGCAAAATGCAATGTTGTAAACTAACTGGATCTTTTCCAGCTCTACCTTGTGTGCCTTGGTTGGTGTAGAACCAGATTTTAACATTACTACTGGGACTAGATTTTCAAAGTAATAAACAATTAAACAGTAGCAATGTGGTGGTGAGGAAATTTTTTTACTGTAAGACTTCAGCTGGCTCAGGTTTCTGTTTCCAGTGATTTTACAAGCAAACACTAAGTTTCTTCTTTATTCTTTCCCCAGATGACTTACAATCAAAACAGGGCAGGAAAAGTTCAGTATCATAATTTTATACAAGAAATTAAATATTATTAATGATTAATTTTTGTGATTCTTTGTCAATTACACAGAACCAGACTTTTTGAATCAATGGTGGCTAAAGTGCTATTTTTGCTGCACTTTTTCTTGAGGGAAATATAGGACTAAGGATACATACTATACAAAGTCTTGATAAACTAAGTTGTTTTGGTTTGACTGCAGACAGCAGAACCATGGTCTGCAATGGTTATTGAGCAAACAATGTAACATGAAGGAGGAAAAAGTTTCAAGACACATTTTGTTAGGATTTCCATTCAAGTTTGTTACATCCTTTCAACTTGTATTTTGTCTCTCTTGGATCTCAAATAGAAAGCTGTATGTTCTCCAATGTATTAAAATGTCTAGAAGAGAGTTCTGTGTTGGTGTCACATAGTGTCTGTGCTCAAGAGATATCTGGACTTCAGTCTTGTGGTATGCTAAACATAATGGTAACTTAATATCCAGTCAGAATAATGGATGTACTTGTTAGTAAAGAGAATCTTTTAATTTACAACTCACAGAGAACACACATAAGAACAAAAAGATAAAAAAAACCCCAACAAAACAAAAAAACAAAACCAAATGTCATTATATATGGAGGAAAACTTTTACCATCAAAAAGGTCTCATCCTGTATTTTGGATGCACTGTTTATTTGCAGTGGAAATATTAGACAATATGGGACAGAGTGCTGGAAATCCTGAGAAGTATTGTTTTTAATTTGGACTGATAATTTCTCTGAGTTTCAGCAGCATGGGCCTGGAGAAGTGCATGGTGTACCAGTAGTGCTCTCAAATCTGTGGTGAACAGACCACAGGCCTGAGCTGCAGAATGGGCTGAGATAGAGCCTCTGAAGATGTCACAAACATAGCTGCTTTAGGTATCCCCTCCTAGTTACAGTGTTCATTGCTTTATTTCCTTCTCTAGCCCTTTCTTGATCCACATGTGTTTTAGAATGTGTTTTAGAATGATCCTTCATTCTTGCACAGATGTGATAAAACAATGCATGTCCTTGTAAGCTAAGGTCAAGACTGTCCCACAAGTAAAAATGGTTTAGGATAATCAATGAGGCCACTTCCCACCCCACTTCTAAGTAGACTTTTTTTGTGCTCCTTTCCCAGACAATTTTCTGAAGCATCGAAATGTAGAGTCACAATTTAAATCCTTGTGCAGCTGATGTTCTTTCCACTGACTTTAAAGATCTTTGGGTCAGACCCTAAGTAAATAATGAGAATTTCTTCCACCTCAGTTTATGTTTAATTCCAAACTAAGCAATTATGTCTTTCATCTTTTTTTTTTTTTCTTTTTTCATGACTCTGCTTCTTATTTTAAGGAATAAGTAATATATGCAGCATCTGCATACACAGAGTGCATATATATATATATATATACACACACTCCCTGAAGTCCCATAGATTGTCTTGGCAAAAGGATGAACATATGACTGCAAGAAACTATTCAGAGTTCATCCAGAATACATAGCTGCTCATCACATTGTATCCTGGGTTCAGTTAAAGGTGTATTTAATAGTAATTTAAGGTTTTCTTTCTTACCAAGGCAATAAATAGTTCAAAAAGATACACATTCAAGGAGAAAAAAAGCCCTCTGTTACTATCCAGCTTGTTGCTTAAGTCTGCAAAAATCAGGAAATGTTAATGCATGTTCAATAACAAGGTCAAGAATAAAGCAAATTATCTTGTCCACTGACCAATGCAAAGTTGTTCCCAGCTATACATTTTCTTGTGTTCGGTCCCAAAACTAAGTGTTTTTAATTCCATTCCTGTACATGTGTGCATTTATGCAAGGGCCTTTCAGTATAAAATCATGTAACACTAGGGATATTGGCTTCTCCCTTCCAGTTTCCAGATTAATTGTTGTCTATGAATGATATCATCACTGGCATGCTGTCTATAAGCTGGTTTTA
Organism: Agapornis roseicollis; assembly: GCA_002631895.1. Classification (NCBI taxonomy): domain Eukaryota; kingdom Metazoa; phylum Chordata; class Aves; order Psittaciformes; family Psittacidae; genus Agapornis; species Agapornis roseicollis. The sequence goes on from NDXB01009102.1 coordinate 170,227, forward strand.
CTATGACATGAAGGGCTTTGCATCATATTGTACATTCTGTCACACACTAGCTTTCATTTTCATTTCTGAGTGGAAGGATGAGTATTGCCTTTAGAAAGAGTGGCAGCAGAGGAAACAGCACACCATGCAACAGATTGCTGCAGCTGTCATGCCTTGACAAAGCACACTGCGAGAAGCTGGCCTGGGTGCAACCCACCACCCTATAGGGATAGATGTGAAGTCCCTGATTTGAGGTAACCTTAGCTGAGTAGCCTTTAAGCCTCAAAACCAAAAGGCGTCTCCAGAGAGAAATCCAAATTCTAGGTACCTCTCTGCATTGCTGGGGAAGTAGGTAACACATACTTCAATGCCTGTGGTTTGGTGGCGTTTTGGCAAGTTGGCCTTACCAGAATTTTATGATACTGAGAGAGGTACAATAATGATTTCAGGGAAAAATTAGTATCTAGCTATCATCTTTGTAAATGGTTGTGGCCAATGCATATATAGGGATAAATATGAGAACTGGAAGAGGGATTGTTGAGGTGGTACATAAAATCTTAATTATACAGGCCCATTGTCTGTAACGTATTGCTTTATTTCATTTCTGTACTAACCCTACTTTTGGAATAAATTAAGACAACTTTTTAGCCTTTCCCTTTATTAAATGACATGCTGAAGTGTTTTCTGATGCTGTGTTTCAGAATAAGGGTGGGGTTAAAATTGGTGGGGGTTTAAAATGTATATTTTTATATATAAATATGTATATAAATATATATATGTATGTATACAAATAACATTTTATTGAGAATGGCTACATATGTGTTTTCCTAGCAAAGCAAAGAAGGAGGACTGGTAAAGCTATAGGCCAGAAGACACATGGAGAAATTATGGTGGGAACATGCTCTTTATATTTGAAATATGGGCCTTTGGGAAAGGAAGACCAGGGAATGCTGGCAAATATACTGGCACTCTAGGAAGTAGGAAGGACCAGAACAAAAGAACATACAATGCTGCAAATGTAATTGCAGCATTAATATTAATAAATATAAACTTATAAATTGCTCCTGCAAATGAAAGAAACAGAGGGATGGAGGCATGAGGGTTTATACTTCTCTTTACAATAGCTTTTAACAGAAGATCGGCAATGTCTGGTAATATATCTTTTTCATACTGATCCTAAGAATTCAGATTTGGTGACTTGGGATTTTTCTTTAAGAAAGGAACAAAACAGAAAAATCTCCTCCCAGGTTGTGAGGAAAGCGTTTAACTTTGAGGGAAACCTAATGCGTTATTTGAGGAAAGGAACAGAGATACACACCAGAACAAAAAAACATGCTTAGCTATTCTGAACAAACTGTACACAGCAGTCTCTCCCATCTCATGCCCCTGTGCAGAAGCAGCCTGGGAACAAATTTCATTGTAATCATTGGTCAGTTTCAGGCTGCAATCTGATTTCAAAATTAAACCAGATTAACAGACAACTCTGTTCAAATGCCTGGTGTTTCAATGTTTCTGTTCAGATGTCACTGTGGTCTTTCTATGGATGGAATCATAGAATGGTTTGGTTGGAAGGGACCTTAAAGATCATCCAGCTCAACCCCTCTGCCATGAGCAGGGATACCTTCCGCTAGACCAGGTTGCTCAAAGCCTCATCTAACCTGGCCTTGAACACTGCCAGAGATGGGGCACCTACATCTTTCCTGGGCAACCTGTTCCAAAGTCTCACAGCTTTTGTGTCCACTTAAAAATGGTAACAAGTTGATAGTTTCAGTTTACTTATCAGTTGACTGGGAAACACTGTGGCTTCTATAGCAGCTGCCTCTTCTCATGATCCTGTTGAAATGCAGCCTTATTTATATGCAGCCCTTGTTGCAGGCCCAAAGTGTGCTTTTTAAATAGTTCTTATTCTGTAACTTAAAAGAGTTGCAGTATTTGTTCTTCTACTGAGAAGGCTCTACTTAAATATCTGGTACAATCATCCAGTGAACATGCTGTCCAGATTATGTTATGAAGTTCTGGTTTACTATAACTATACAAACAACTCTTTATGCAAAGTAATTGAAAATTAATATGGACAGTGACTTAGTGGGAATATCCAGGCATCAGGTTTGAACAGCAAAAGAATTTAGTTGATCTGTTTCAATGTAGAATATTTATTAATCTACTTCTGTTGTTTCTGTTATAAAACTAGAAGTTGTCACCTTCAGATTCAGTATGTGTATGTCCATTGCTGATTAGCTGGTGAAATTAACTGCAGACACTGTAGAGTGATTATTTATTTAAGCTCCTTCTATCTGAGCACATAGCCTGTAACTTATTTGTTTAGACAATATAGATATAGATGTTTGAAATCATGCCCTACAATGCCCATCTCTTTTGCTAAGTATTAAAGATAATATAGACAACAGGTTTTGTTATGGATGTAGCTATGAACACATGACAAGTATTAAAATCTGCTCTGATGATTCACATGCTTTTAAGTCAAATTATTAAAATACAAAATACAAGCCACTTATGATATTGTAACTGTGAGTCTGTGGTTAGCAAAATTGCAAAGTCTAATTTGTCTTGCCCCAGGAAAAGACAACTTTGGACTTTTGGAAGATACATCAGTAGTTGCACAGAATTAATCTGGCTGATGGGTAGGGCCACTACTTAAATGACTCCTGTACTTTTATTTGAATTGCTGCTGGGCATGCAGGTAACTGCATGTAACACTGGCATGGGCCAGTAAACAAGACCCAATAATTATTTTTTATTCTGTCTTGGAGCAAAATTCCGTTGCCCAAAATAATTTCTGAGATTCTGCAAGAAGTTAAGCAACCAGAGAGAGCACGATGACGATGGTAAACCCATTCTTACTCATGTATAACCTCATAAAGCTGAGCATTATGCACAAGTATACAGCTTTGCTGCCCTTTGTACCAAAGATGAAATATCATATGATTACACTACTGTGAGGGACAATTTTCTAAGCTAAAACCCCGTCCATGGGAATATCTTCACAGAAACCTGTAGACATTTCCAAATTAGAACCTTGGTGCTCAGGTGCTTTTACCCTAAAGCATGTCAGATTCTTCATTGGAGCAATCCCAGGCACAGCTACAGGCTGGGCAGAGAAGAGATTCAGAGAAGCCCTGCAGAGAAGGACTTGGAGGTGGTGGTCTATGAGAAAATGAACATGAGTTGACAGTGCGCTTGCAGCCCGGAAAGCCAACCGTATCCTGGGCTGCATCAAAAGAAACATGACCAGCAGGTCAAAGGAGGTGATCCTGCCCCTCTACTCTGCTCTCATGAGACCTCACTTGGAGTATTGTGTGCAGTTCTGGTGTCCTCAACATAAAAAGGACATGGAGCTGTTGGAACAAGTCCAGAGGAGGGCCACAAGAAAGACTGGGGGACTGGAGCATCTCCCATACGAAGACAGGCTGAGAGAGTTGGGACTGTTCAGCCTGGGGAATAGAAGGCTGTGTGGAGACCTCATAGCAGCCTTCCAGTATCTGAAGGGGGCCTATAGGGATGCTGCAGAGGGACTCTTCATTAGGGACTGTGGTGACAGGACAAGGGGTAACGGGTTCAAACTTAAACAGGAGAGGTTTAGATTGGATCTAAGGAAGAAATTCTTTCCTGTTAGGGTGATGAGGCACTAGAATGTGTTGCCCAGGGAGATTGTGAGTGCTCCATTGCTGGCAGTATTCAAGGCCAGGTTGCACGAAACATTGGGTGACATGGTTTAGTGTGAGGTGTCCCTACTTATGGCAGGGGGGTTGGAACTAGATGATCTTAAGGTCCTTTCCAACCCTAACTATTCTATGATTCTATATTAATTACAGTATCCCCAGAGCTAGTTTGACCGAGTCCAGAGACTGGACTTTGGCTTTGCTTCTCTGAATATATAATATTTATATTAGCACTTGGCTTTGATTCTCTAAATATAAAATACATCTTAATTAGTTGTTGGTTTAGGGTTTTTTTTTAAGAAGGGGTAAGTAGGATATGCTTCTTCCCTTTTCTTTCAATGAAGAAAAGAAACCAAAGAAGGGTGATGAGAAATAAAGCCAAAGAGCTGGTTCAGTGCTGCATGGAAGTACTATGCTGTAGCCGTGCTCTGAGGTGGGCTAACCTGTTGTAGCTATGGTGACTGTATGAATTCTACAGTAGGGAGACAGGAAAAAATAGGCTCATAGTGAGTATTGACTTGAGATGTCCTCTTTTGGGTGTTTTTACTCATGCAGATGAAGGTAAAAGTATGCAAAGTAAGAAAATAAGTAAATGCTAGTGATCTCATTCAGATATTTGCTGTATATTCATAATTACTTATGTTAACTACTTTGAAAGACCTGTGGCCAGTTTTTCACAGGTACTAAGCCCTCAATTCTACTGCTGAAATTGTTCAGTGCTGATCCTCAGAGTCTGTGCAGTATTAGTCCAATTTTCACAGTCCTGTGTACGTTAAGATGGTCTCACAAGTTTACAGCTGTTCCAGATCTGAATTTTTGGTTTCTCTATAAGGATAAAAATACCAGTAATCTCATGGGTCTTCATACAAAGGTGGTGTGAAAATAAATCTACAAAGCACTCCATTAAACTGAGTGTGAGGGAGAAAGGTGGAATTGGGTGTAAAAACATGCAGTTCATAGCTTTGTATTCAGAGCTGGACTTGGATAACATGCCTCTGTATAATACTTAAACATACAGTGAATGCAGAAGATATAAAAAAAATCTTTCAACAGGAGTCCTGTTGAAAATCTAACGCAGGATCATAGAATTAAAGCTGGACAAAGGTGCATTTCCACAAAGAAGCAACTGAATTGGGTAGATTGCCTGAATTCAGGAAGTGTTATTCTGGCATTTTCAAACTCAATTCATCAGCCTTAATAGTTGTTAAGTATCCTCTGGAGGATACAAGTTGTGAAATGTTTCCCCATTTTGCTCAAAGTGTTGTGAAGAGCTGGTTTTCATTTTAAGTATAATAATTTGAACGTTTATATTCAGGAAAGTAAGGATACTTTCAAGCAGAAGCTGGTATACATGATAAGAACATCATCCTTGGCATCCTTTGTGGTAAAATGAGCCATTTTGAAGTTCTGTCACAGATATAACACCTAAATGCATAAAATCTTCATCAATGTTGAAATGTACGATACTGTTATTAACAAATCTATAAACCTTTGAAATATTTGGCTATCCCTGCATTGTAGTATGCCAGAAATTCAAAACATATTGTTTGAATTCCTTCAATTCCAGTTTTGTACAGAGTAGATGCTGAATCTGGGAGATTTGATGCTAATAATAAATAAACAGCAAAATCTAAATCAGGAAAGCTTCTGAGTTTTTCTGAAAGTGAAATCCAACCACATTCGAACTTCATTTAGAAGAGGGGTCCCCCCAGTCCCTCCTTCTTCTTTATCTTTTCTCCTATAGACAGAAAACCTATACACAGAATCCAAATGAGAGCCACATCATCTTCTTTCCAGTCTTCCATTTAGGATGAAGAGGGGTACCTTACCATCTTCATCTGTGCATTAGACTAGACAGAACAAATGTGCCTATATCTGGTGTGGCTCTTGTGAAGGGAAATTAAGGTATGTTTTTATTTGTTTCCCATTCACCAGAGTAGATGACTGATATTCATTGTGGACAGGGGAGATACATTTTTCTGTTTTTGTATTCCCATAGTGCCCTAAAATTCTGAGTGTCAGCCATGAGCTACAGGTACTTGTTGGTCTATAGGCACTGTGAAAAAGGATACTGTGTAAAACTACAGCATTTGAGCAAGTTGGAAATTATGTGGGGTTGTTGAGGTTACATATTTGAGGGTGTTGTCTAAGCTCTCCACTATAGCAATTTTTACTTTCTTTTGTCATTTTTTCATTTTAGAAATACTATATCTGTATAGAGAAAAGATTGAAATACTCTGAAATATGCATGGAGTAGTTTGGTGGCTGTGGTTTTGGCACATGATATGGGAAGTATAACACTATAGTTCTCTTGATCCTGTGTCCTAGTGAATTTAATATACAGCTTTTATAGATCTCAGTGCCTTGGGATGTGGATCAGAGTCCCCAAAATTTAGCTTCAGAAAATTAAACATAACTCTTACAAATGAAACTCAGTAGTCTTACAAATAAAGCTTAAAGGACTGTGGATAGTAGCATCTGCACAAATCCAGACTGTGTTTCACCTCTTTCAGTTTCATGTCCACATACAATGCACACACAAAACGGCCTTTTAAATTTGCTGGTATCATTTGGTTTTCTCATAAACACCAGTTTCCTTGTGAAAGCAAGTAATGAAAATGAGATTACATTGCAGAATCTTAGCTGGTGAAGAGATAGGGAGAAAGCTGCAAGATAGATACACTAATATCATTTCCAAAGCAGAATGAAAATATCAGCTTCAACAATGTACACCAAAAAAAGTTTCTTTTCAGATTTAATTTCCATGAGAAACTATGTTAAATTAAAACCTTCCAGTGCAGTGTCCTTCCATTTTTCGCATTTTTACTACCTGGAGATCAAACAGTTTGACACAGCAAAAATTCTGGTGAGTTAGGAAGAAATGCTGATTGGTTTGTTGGCTGATGGCCGGGGGAATGTTATGACCAAGTAATTATGTGTTCTGGACAGATGTATTAACCAGGCTTCGAGCTGGAGCCACTGGATATTATTTTAGTCATAAGACTAGAGGAACTGAATCATTTTCAAAGAGCTGGCTGGCTGACACTGCTTTAGTGATGCCTGTTCCAATGATTCTTTGGCAACAACTTCCAACGCTGCACTTATGACACAATAAACAAAAACTACATTAAAGGTTTGTTTTTTAATCATAAAGAAGTTGAACATTTCCACTGAGCTTTTTTGCTATTTATCAAGAAGCACTAAAGGCTATTGCAAAGCTTCTATCCTAGTTTCTCTTACTAAAGAAGGGGAGCTGTTTAGCAAAACTGTTTTAGATCTGGTGATAGCAAGACTACTTCAAAATTCAAGGTTTTTGTCAATCCATTGACTTCATAGCGGTAAACCTGCTGTGTCATATTTGTTTATTCACTCACTTTGTGAGGTGAATAGGAATGGGGTTTTTTTTTTTTGGAGTGACAAGTAGAATGAGGGAGGTTTTCATTGTCAGCTTCAAGGGTGAGATTTCTCCTGTTCTGGTAAGTAATGATATTATTTTGCAAGATCCTGCAATATTATATTGATAGGTGCAGAAATAAATTGGAAGGGAAAGAAATCCATATTAAGTGTGGCCTTCACTGAAAAAAAGAAAATTTTGCATATAAAAGGGCATAATGTGTGCATATATTTAATATTTAATCTGTTTTAAATATGATACTTGAGATATTTCAGCAGGTTTTGTCACCTGATAACCAGGAATTAAAAAGGCCTTTAAGCTTTGAAGAAAAGTTGTTCTATTACTTTTTAAGTCATTCGATTCTTGCAATTAATTTGCAAATGCACATTGCCAACCTTGGGGTTTTTACTGGGGGGGTGTGGGGGTGGATTTTCTGGTTTTTGTAGTTCTAATCTAGCTTCATTACCGGCTCTTTCCTGAGGACACCGTATAGAACAAGAGCAGCCCTTCAGAACGAAGCAGGAAAGAGTCTGTTGTTTTGATTTCTTTCTGCGGTGATGGATTATGAATGTAAACTGTTATGTAAGGTCATTTTGAACATTGCCCTGGAGGCAGTACGTCAAGTGAAACATAGCAAACAAGTCAAAGTTTCTCTTTCTTGGATTCAAAATGGATTTAAATGGAGAAGGCTCTTTTCTGCCCTCAGATTCTGAGGGCACCGTATGTGACTGGAAAAATGCAGATATGTACCTACAGCCTTGGCAGCTGGTTATAGGAGACTTGAGAAGATGCTTTATTTTTAGGTCTCCTACTTGCTTGTTTGACTGTGGTAAATGTCAGGTTCCCTGTGCTCCAGGTTCACCTTTTGTAAAACACAGGTGCTAAAGTGTTGGGGCTGACAACAGCTACCACAGTGCTAAATGCCTGAGGTTAGAGCTTGCTTTGTTTTGGGGATGGTACAAATAAATGAATAGAAAAATCCACTAAAGAAAGAGCATGCTATGGCAAAATGCAAGAGTGAGATCAAAATTCTTCTTTCAGAATTGTGCAGGGGTAAATTGTCCTGTTCCTTGGTGATCCAATGTGTCTTTTGTTGTTTCTGTGGATATTGGAGTGTCTTACAATTTGTAGACCGTGGCCAATGGCAAAGGAACAATTTAGGCTGCGTGTTTGTCTTTCACCCAGCTCCTGTTGGAAAAAGAAAGGTTTGTCTGCAAACTTCTGCCCCATCTAGCTGCCAAAACTTCAGAGTTAGCTTGCTAAGACAGTGAGCAAGAGAAAAGTGGGACCTTGATGATCTGTTCTTTTTCTTATCAGGGCAGGACAATGTTTCAGAAAAACATGATGTTTCTGCTTGAAAGAGGAAAAGAAAGGGAATTGTAGAAGTAGTATATTGGAATATTGGAATAGTAGTATATTGGCACCTGTATAAATATTTATTTTTTAATTGCTTTGCTTTCTTAGTATTTTTAAAAAACTGTAACAATGCAACATTGAATATTGCAAAGTTCTATGTATTTCCTAGCTTGATGGAAAACTAACAAACAGCAGACAAATAGATGTTTCTCTAACAGGGAACCACTGAAGATACTTACATGCTTCTGTATCACTGTCAGTTCAGTAATGAACTTGGTCACTACTCTGGTTTGATCCTTTCAAGAATCTTGTCCTGAGAAGACTTGAAAGAAAGTAATTATTACTTTTGTTTTCAGAATCATAGAAGGGAATCAGAAAAGCATACATTTAATTTCCTAAGTAAGACTTCATGCTCTACATCTTTGTCTGCATCCATGTATGTACATCTGTCTCTGTGTGTGCATAAATGATTCAGATTATAATCTGAGAGCCATTAGTAGAAGACTAACAGAAAAAAATTGAAGCCACAAATGATACTTCTAAATTTCTTCCAAACTTTTCATTTGTCTAGGAGTCTGGCCAAGACAAGATCTAAAAATGTCTGTAAGAGCTGCTTTCTTCACTGAGCCTAATCCCCAAGTCAATAGGAGACTCTTCTTTTGCATTCTTCTGATTTGGAATGAGCCCAATGGATCCAACAGGTTGATGTGATGAGAAGTTAAGTGATTGCATATGCATAAAAGAAATCCTTCTGTCAAACATGTCTAAATTATGCTCATTTAAATCCCCAGAACACATATGACTGCTCAACAGCCATTAATTCCTTATCCACCATAATGAGCTTAAATTGTGAGCTGAGAGTCCTGGAAGATTTAATGCATGCTTTCCCTTAATTGGAATTCTTTTTTTTTTTTTTTTTTTTTT